>CM034151.1:226056875-226102171 GCA_019776745.2 Taxus chinensis | reverse complement strand
CCTTATGGATGGGTAACACCTATCTCCCCATGTGGTTGACTCATTACCCCATATAAAACGCATTTTCTATGTGAACCCCATATGTTTATAAACATATAACTAAGGGGGATGTGTGCCACATGTTGACATCTCTATCAACTTCTATATATATATATATATATATATATATATATATATATATATGCCAAGGTACATAACATGTTTTCTTTTGTACCTAACATACCATTGTGTTTATGATTGTAGTATCCTACACAAATGCATTGTTGTGTTTGTTATGGATCCTAATAATTTATGTTTATATCATAGCCAAAGGACTTCATTGGGATTGTGATATATTTTAGAGTCAAGAGCATCATTTAGGTGGATAGTGCAAGGTTCAATCATTCAGACTAAGTATTAGAGATTTCAGGTCCATGCATATTGTTATGCACAAGTAGCATGTAACTTTCATAATTTTAAATACAACATTTTTCAAAAGGGAGTTTGACATGATTTTACCTAAATCAAAGTTGTAATTATTGAGATGAATCATTTGTATTTAGTTGTGTTATCATTTGGGTCTCATCTTGCATAGAGGATTGGGATGAACATTTAATATCTTATGGGTCATTTGCAACTTCAAGGTAATGATGTATATATGTGGATCTTGCATCTATATATGTGTTAGGGATGAATTTAACATGAGTTGGAACTAGAATATAGACTAATCATCTCAGGTAGTGTGTGTTTATAAGATTTATACTTGCATCGAATGTGAATTAGAAAGAAGAGATCTATGGATATTATGTTGTAAAACATCTTAATTTTTGAAATCGATGTTTGTTTTTTAGTGTATTACCTTTCTATTTAATTTAATAAATTTGAGTTCCTATTTCTCTTCTGAGTTGTTGCATTTTGTGCATACTTATATTGTATTTTGAGAGTCATGTAGTACAAGGTATCTCTTTCTTGAGACATCTAGCCATGATTGCATTAATTTGTATCAGAGCAATTTTTAGTGATTGTGAATTGATTTTTTCTTTCCACATTTGTGAGTGTGGGAAGAAACTGATTGCAAACATATTATATTGGAATTTGGCTATTTAAAGGAGACCATCATCAATATGCATCATGAGATAACTAAAGATGTCTTTTGGAAAAATGAATTAGATAGATGTAGATGAAATAAATAAAAAAGAACACTTTAATGGGGAAATGGAAAACAAAGGTGATAACAATGCTAGAAGGCCATAAACATTTGGAGAACCTAATTGAGGGAATGGAAGACCAACAAGACTGATCTGGTAGATTTGATGAGAGCCATGCAAGCTTGTCTAGAAGCTACATAAATAACACAAATTCGAGGTATTGTGGTGATAGGCAATGTTATTGATACTAAACCCACAAAAGAAGCACACTAAATATTTTAAGAAGACATTGAAAAACACGAGGATATTTTTAAAAATAAGTTGAGGATGAAATGTAAACCAAAGTTGTTTCACCCTACTATTCTAGAGGTTTGAATCTTAAAGAGCTCATTGATTAGGATGTTGAGATAGAAAAATATATCAAGTATGAGAACATGGAAGATCAGGAATAAGAGTTAAGTTTGTTGGAAATTTAAGATGATATGATCAGATTGTGTTTAGTTGAGGAATCATATCAGTGTGCATTGAAGGCATAAGAAAATCTAGCATGAAAGAAACAAGTGCAATGAGAGGGAAAGAAAATTTCACGCTTGGTTGTGGATAATGAAACAATAGAGGAAGTTTTGTACAAGAAGGTAACGTAAGCACGTTAGAGTGTAGTGATGGTATGCAAGGAGGTCAAGAAAATTTCATTGGACGAGATCAGGGCCATGGACATGAATTCATAGGAACTTGTTTCAAATGCATTGAAGTTAGACATAGAGCATTTGAGTTCCCATACACATATACTACTGGAAGTACAATAATGTGAGTGTGCATAATGCATAATAAGATGAAGAAAGTGTTTCATCTATTCATAACATAGATAAACGTGAAACTAGAGAAGCTCTCATGATGAAAAGGGTATTATTGAAACATGCGATGGAGGATAATTGCAACTATTTCTATCATTGAATATTTTTAATATCATTACTATCTAGGGGATTGAAAACTATCAAGACATCTCTATTATTCTTTAGTTATTATAGACCCCAAAACATGTATTATTTTCCTTGGTGGTTTTATATATTTTTGCTCTTCTAGGTCAAAGAGAAGAAAATATATATTGGACAGGATTAGAGGTAAATCACAAAAAAATGAGCGAGATTAAAGGAGATTAAAATGAGGCAAACGTAGTTGTTAAAATATATTGAAGTTTTATGTTATCCGTTGGGAATGTTAATAACAGTTTGTACATCCATTAGGAACATTTCATCTATATACGAGGACATTAAAGTAAATAATAAAAAATTTACATAGTATAATATATGAGAATATATGTTTTTTGTTTATATTAATTTTGTATGAAACCTACTCAAAAAAAATTATTTATGAACCTACATATTGTGAAAATACATTGATAAGTGTAACCTATAATAGTAGCCAAGGAAATGAGAGGAGAAAGTATAATAATATGAGAAATTCACTTTACGATCATATATTAGAGACAACTATACTAATTAATTTAAAAGAAAATTGTGTATAACTAAATAAATTGCAAAACAAAACTTTTAGTCGACTGGAAATATCTCTGTTATTAAACATATATATTGACTTTTTCTTGTATTTTCTAAGTCGTACTATGGTCATAAGTATTCCCACGGGTGACCCGAGTTCATTCCCTGGCAACTTATGGACTCTTTTGCTGCCTTGTTTCGTTTGATTTAATGAAACAATTTCCAGATGTTATGACATTTCGGTATATGGGGATGTAGCTCAGATGGTAGAGCGCTCGCTTAGCATGCGAGAGGTACGGGGATCGATACCCCGCATCTCCACGTTAATCGTGTTTATTTGTTTTGCCATTACCTCATGTACCCTAATAAATGCATAAAATTGTGTTTTATTTTTGTTTTTTTCATTATTCCGTGTACCCTTACTACAAATTGTTATAGCATATACACATGGAATCTCTTTTTAATATGTATGTGAAACTAAGCAATTTTGATGAAGCTTTAGACTAAACACGATTCCCATGTATGTACATCGTCTTTTCCAAGAAGTACATTGTGTTCTTCTTGCCCCCCACATGCAAATAAGAGCATGAAAATACACAATATACACGGCTACATTATACATGATAGGTTTAATGTGCACCACATTAGGATTCATCATCATTTTTTATGTGCCTTCAACTTATGTTCAAATAGAACATGATCTGTAAATTTAGGATAATCAAGGATGGGGTCAAGAGGACACCAGCGGACAACACTCTAAATGAGAATCTATAGGTGATATATTCAAAAAACATATTGTGAGTGATAGAGGCCAAAGGGTATATCAAATTGCTCATGCAGTAGAAAATAAAACAAACAAGTTAAGAGACACCAACTGTAGAACTGTAATACAAACTTATACCATGCAAAAACCTGTACAAGATTCGAGGGGTCGAATATAAAATTTCTATGTAATTCCTTGCTAACAACTCTATCTATATATGTAAAAACAATATAAGGATGTTTTAGCATATATTGGAGGAAGATGAAGCATAGGATAAACCCTTGCGTCTGTTTCATAACCAATCATCATTTCATCATCTTCACTAGCGGTATTGTGGACTTGCGTGGTACACTGGTGACATAATAGAACTTGGTAGTACCATAGAGGAGTCAAGACCTTACGGTATGCATACATATGTAAGGTATGATGCTGAAGCAATTGGTTTAGTCATATCATGATGAAGATGTGGAAAGTTGTCGAAAGCTCAAACTTCTACAAACCATTTCCCTTGGGAAGGCGTTTGACCTTTAATGATCTTGAAGAGAGGTATTTCTTATTGCTTTGTCCTTTTGACGTTTGTATTAATGACTTGATCTTTTTTGTTCACACATTACAACTAAGATTGATTTTTGATTGCTAAAGTCTCGACAAGATCTAAAGTATCTAACAAAGGTGGAAAGTAGGCACATAAGAGTTCCATGTTGAAGACTAAATGTAACCTACGATAAACATGAGTATTAATCTTAAAAGTGTTATATCCTACTTGCTTGATGATGGTGTAGGGCCTATACTAAAGAGGGTGAAGATGACAATAAGGTCATGTATGTATTTCCTTGTGATAATGAAGCCATAACTTATAACCAACATAGAAGGTAAACAATGTTTGTCATGACATTGCTTATATTTAGTATTTTCTCGACTTAGAATGATTTTCACTTTCTAATGAATGTGTTGAATGAACTTAACAATGTTGACAAATTCCTTTTGAGACGAAGGAGTTCTTGTTGCTGATGGAGGTATTAGATAAACTACATCAATGGTTTTGAAGGTCACTAACCCAAACAAACCTAAAAAGTGTTGTGTGGTAGAAATGTGAAGAGCTTTGTTGTATTTGTGTTGAATGAAAGGGAGGTTTTCATCCTATGTGCATTGCTTTGTTGAATTGTAGAATATGAAAAGATGTGAAATGATCCTCTTAACCACTTCTATTTGTTGATCATTTTGTAGATGGAATGTGGTGGACTTATTCCAGGGTTCATTATAGGGGCGATTATTCGTACATGTACGAATATTAGGATTTCTGAAGTTTTAAATTGGTGATTTTTTTCACTATCGTATGGTAGGAGGTTCGCCAAAATTTTATGGGTCATAAATAAATTTGATCCTAATTTCACCTTATTGTTTCCACGAAGGGCCAACCAATGTTGGTATATTTGCCATTATATTATAATATACTATTATATATATGACTAATTTGCCATAATGTAGTAATACAATATAATTCCAAAAGTCGTTAATTTTGAGATCTGGAGTTGAAGCCGAAGGTAAAAGAGAATAAGCCTATAAAAAATCTAAAATTATAAGCCAAAAAGCCGAAGGTATAAGTGAAAAAAGTAAGCGATAAAGTTTG
The DNA here is from genome assembly GCA_019776745.2 of Taxus chinensis. NCBI lineage: Eukaryota > Viridiplantae > Streptophyta > Pinopsida > Cupressales > Taxaceae > Taxus > Taxus chinensis. Next base: position 226,097,155 of record CM034151.1, on the reverse strand, counting down.
AATTGTTAAGGCATTATGCAGAACTGTTACTGGACGAAAACCTACATTTTAAGACATCCGACAACATGTAGGATATCTCATATGCCAACATTGTTCGTTATCCCAATCGGTGACAAGGTTATGTGTTTATTGGCATTTGACAACGTGATGGCGTAGTCAGACGGAAATAGTAGTGTTTTTTCGTGTAGGAACCTACATGAGGGTTCCACATATTAGAATGATGTTGTCACCGGACGATAAATTTTTTTTATTATCGGATGGGAACACATATATGCAGACATTCAATAACTTGGAAAAAAATTGCATTCGCTGCCATCCCGAAGCCCTCCTTTTCTAGATTTGCCAATAAGCCGAAGGTAAAAGAAAATAAGCCTATGAAAAATCAAAAATTATAATCCAAAAATCCGAAGGTATAAGTGAAAAAAGTAAGTGATAAAGTTTGAATTGTTAAGGCATTATGCATAACTGTTATTGGAGGGAAACCTACATTTCAAGACGTCCGACAATGTGTAGGAGATCTTGTATGCCAACATTGTTTGCGATCCCGATCGGTGACAAGGCTATGTGTTTATTGGCGTCCGACAACGTGATGACGTAGTCAGATGAAAATAATAGTTTGTTGTCGGGAAGGAACATACATGAGGGTTCCATATATCAACATGATGCTATCACCAGACAGTAAGAAATTTTGATTACTGGACGGTAACAAATTTTTATTATCGGACGGGAACAAATTTTTATTATCGGATGGGAACACATATATGCATACATTCAACAACTTGGAAACAAAACTGCATTCGCCGCCATCCCGAAGTCCTCCTTTCCTAGATTTTCCAATAATGTGAATACCTTTTTTGGAACATTCACCACCCATCTTATAATAATGTTTTGGAGGGGGTCTTGCAATAAACACCAACTTCTTCAAATTATTTTCCATCAGAGTCCAAAGCACTTTCCATAAATTCCTCAAAAACGTGTTGTTTTTATCAGAGATGATAATTTCTAGTAGTCTAATATAGACCCAAACATTTTCAAAATATAGTTTGGCATTCTTTAGAGTAGAAACATATTTCTTATAGGTTATAAGAATTTCCATCTTGGAGAATTTATCTACTACTTCATAAACATATGCATTACCATGCTTGGTAGCAAGGTGTAGACATCTAAAATGTCAACATGATTAATTACGATTAATCTATCCCACAAATATCCCAACACCATCTATATAATAATTAATTAAACGATTAATTATTATTATTTAATCCATTTTATCATATTACCATTTACCATTTATCCCAAATCCTTTTAATTCATCGATATATCCCATTTTATCATTAATCATTTTAATTCCTTATTACTCTATTTTAATCATTCATTAACATTTTCTAGGAATTTAATATTCCTACATCTGCCTACCTACCTACCCTACACATCCTTACACCTATCCTTTCCATGTAACCTCACCATAATCATCATTTATTAAACTAATATAATCCTTATCCTAATCACATCCTCGCCTCTAAATCTAGAGGCTTCTATTTCTTGAAGCCTCTCTAAATTTCCCTCTTTCATATTTAAAAATTCAAATATATCTCCCTCCCTCCATTGATTTTTTAATTCAATGGGAACCTCTCTCACATTCTATAAATCTCCATTCTAGAATTCTCCATTCCTCACATGCATCCTCCACCATTGATCCAAATCCAACTTGGCTCCATCCTAGCCATTGATCCTCCACCCATAAACTATAAATTGAACTCTCATCCTCCATGAGAGCATATCTTGAAAATCCATAACAAATTTATGTCATTTTTATCATTAAATCAATCCATCCACTATATCAATTCATCTACAATCATCCAATCCTTCATCAAGCATTCTTCAATCAAAATCATCAAATTACAAGGGGAGGTGCCCAAGTTTCTCCACCAAAATCTGAAGCAAGCAACTACAATCCAACATCTTAAGCACATCAAACAAATCAAAGGGAGCTCTACTTTGGTAAGTGTAGGTATTTCATTTTATTCCCTTTCCATCTAGCTCAATATGTGGTAGTGATAGAGAATGTTAGATTATGAATTGATCTAGTTTGGTTTCTAATTTGCATTTTGCACTAACATCTCTTTTTCATCTACACAAGGTAGCGTGAGAGGTAGTCCATGGAAATAAATTTGTGGAGTCTCCTTAGAATTGTTAAAGGTGCATATATACCTTGCTTCTTATCGATTGGTTTGGAAAATGCACCTGTGGTACAATACTTGAAGCATTTTGTGACATTAGAATTGAGGTGTGGCCAAAAAAATATTTTGGTAACACCGCAAGGGAATTTTCAACTCCAAATTGTCCTTGCGACTTTACTGAAATGAGCTTCCTATATTAATGTTTTCCTTGTGTGGTACACACAAGTGAACAAGGTGATATAGGAGTCCATTATGTAAGTAGAAATTTATAACTAACTTAATATTGTGGCAATTTTGATAAATTTCCACAAAGTTTCGATCCAACAGATACATTTATGTCCAAGTGTTTACTTCATGTCCACAAGCGTCAAACACTATAAGGAGATATTGGATAATTTTCAACTCAAACAATCAACTATTAGATTCACACTTCCCTTTTATGCTTGATGTTGAGATGAAATTATTGAAAATAAGAAGACCATTTATGATGTTTCTCTTGCTAAAAATTATTCTGCATCTACAAGAACCAAATCAACGTGTGATTAATGCAGATCAAAGTCTCCTTGCACAATATATAATACTTCCAATGCTTACATTCTTAAACAATATTAACATAAATATCATGATTACATGTTAGATAGTTTGTTAATGCTATGATGAAATTTTTGATGTGGTAAACACTTAAGTGACCATATTGAGTTATGATGGTTATAAGTGCATGATCAAATGTGCCACTCTCCACATAAAATTGTTAATGAAGATATAATAATTTGATTAGTAGCGTAAAAAAAGTCATTATTTCAATTATTTCAATGATTTATAATGTGTAAATGGCCAAACAATGGATGTTTATGTGATCCCTTTGGTATCTTGATTCAATAGCCAAACAATACTAGGAAAATCAAGTACCAACCTCACGTAGAGATTCTCAAATCCTAAGAAATTGTGGAACTCTGTGAGATTCTTTGGTTTGGGGAATTATTAGATGATTTAGGTCTTGATTTGGTACACATGAAATCCTTTAATATCTACTATGTATCATAGATATTAGATCTCCCGCATGGAAAATGAAGTTTTCTCCATATCAACATATATCTTTTATTACTAAAAATTAGGGATCATTATTTAAATAAGATGCACATGTTCATCCCATATTTTTTTGAACATTAATATTTCATCAAGATAGACTACAACTAATGAATTATATGTAAAAGGTCATATAATGACATTCATCATCTACATTAGTCAAGCTGAGGGATATAAAAAACCACTCAAACAAACCTTCCTTGGGTTTAAAGTATGCCTTCTAGATGAATATAGGTTTGGAAAGAATATGATGATACATATACTTAAGATTGATTTTTGTGATGAGCTTAAAATGACAAAGATAGTCCAATATATATTTGATCCTAAGAAGATGGTAATATTTCTTCACTTGTCATTTGTCCCTAGCAGGTCAATGAAATAATTTTTCTTGCCTTTTCTCCCACTCCCCACTCAATTTTTTTCTTCATCCAAATAAATGTATAAAGATGTGTGATTTTATTTTTTTATGGTATTGAATCCACACTAGGGAAAATGTAATGAAATTACTTCAATACAAGAACAAGAACAAGATAATAGTGATTTTATAAATGAGCCACTTTGAAGGGGCAACATCTGGAAAGCATATAACAAGAATATAATTCACAAATTGATGATTTGGGAGAGCCATGCTCATCCATATATATAGATCTAACTATGAAGGGTCACAAACCTTTTTCCACACCTATTTATTAAAGATAAGTAGGCCTACATTAATCACTAAATAATGAATACAAATATTAATAATAAGTGTTCATTGGGTCAGCCCACTATATCTATGCATGTGATAGGTTAAGATATTATCATGTGTGTCCTTTTTAAAACAAAATTTCCCTAAACGTTGATCAACTCAAGATGCTATTTTAGAAAAGCTTCATCCTCCTAGGTTACATCATCAATGGGTAGATTCTTCCACTTTATTAGATACTGCTTAATCTCTCACGTTTGTATTTGTTTAGTGAAGGTATGAAGGATTATCTTGGGTTCCAAAATGATCCTACCTTCCTGATCTTGTTTAGTTAACTTTTTATGTCTAGATATGTGTTTTCCAATTACCTTATTCAAGCAAGAAACATGAAATAATGGATGCATGTGAGTAGATTGGGGTAGCTCCAACTTGTATGCAAGACTACCGATTCTCTGTATGATTTGATAAGGGCCATAATTAGGAGATATTTTTTTATCATTGTTTTGTTACTCGAGGGACAATTTTTTGTATGGCTGGAGGTGTATAAATACCCAATCACATACTTCAAAATTCCTCTCAATACGATGCTAATCTCTTTACTACTTCATTTGGTTCTAGACCATTTCTAAATTCTCTCTCAGCCTAACTAGGACCTCTTATTGGTGTTGAATGTATTCTTATAGGGCAAGAAATTTGGGTTAGACCTTCAAGAATGATGTGATTGAGGAGGTTGGTACCCATAGAGTGCCATAAATGGAGACATCTATGAAGAAGTATGAAATGAAGTGTTATACCACCATCTTGATAGGAGTGGCCAATTAACCCATCTATCTTTCTTATCTAATGTGAAACAACGAAGATAAAAATGTAGGCATTTGTTGACTAATTGTGTTTTCCCATCAGATTGAGGACGATAAGATGAGCTATAAGCTAACTGAGTACCCAAATAGGAAAATAAATCAGCCCATAATTTTCTAGCAAAAATTGGATCAAGGTCACTCATGATGATTATGGGGGCACTGTGTAGCTTTAGAATGGTGTCCATAAAAGTAACAACTACTATATTGGTTGTCAATGGATGTGAAAAGGGAAAAAAATAGGCATATTTTTTTAGCCTTTCTACTATTACCATGATGACATTTTTACCACATGACCTACGTAAACCTATTATGAAGTACATAGGTACCTCCTCCCACCTTTGACAAGGAATCTAAAATGGATGAAGAAGACCTGGTGTCTTAATCATTTTCTCTCTTTTTTTTTGGAAAACCATACACTCAACCACCAATTTATGGACATATCCTTTGATACCTTCGCAAAAGAAATCTTGCTTGATTTGATGATAAGTTTTCAAAAAGCTAGCATGTTTCATATTGAAGATGCATTCATATTTTTACATATCTATAATCATAATTAAGCATATGTAAGTAATAAACACAAAAATTAACCAGAAGAAAAATACACAAGATATAACATGGTTCACCCAGTGTGGGCTACATCCACCAAGAAACAACCAATCCATTGATCTTATCTTTACAAAGGAAATATAATGAAGATCTATAATTTGCCACACCTCCTTTGGATGTATAGGAATTTTCTCTTACAAGATTCTTTTTTCTCTCTCCAAGAAAATCTTCTCTCAATTATGATTAATCTCATGTTCTAACCCTAGCTTTCTAGCTTATATAAACATATACTTACTTATGGCACGTTAGCAATACAATTAAAACCCTTAGATCAAATTATAATTAAAGGTTAGATCTAATCCCACATCTTAAATAAAAACATAAATGCACAGGTAACCAATGTCAGTTGGTCCCAGGTGACTGACGTCGGTCAGCTGACCGATGTGGTTACTGTGTAAACCTGTAAGTTGTAAAAAATGTTGTGTGTGAGGCAATTCAAGCTCCACAACTCAACAATCTGCCACTTGGAGAAAAATTGTTGCACTATACCACACAACTCGATTCTTGGATCCTTTCCTTGGCCTCATTTTTTCCTCTTCAAGTCTCTAACTCGAAGACCAACAGAAGTGGAGTGTAGCTCCAACTTCTCCTTTTCCAACGGCTTCGTTAGCATATCTGTAGGGTTCTCATTTGTATGAATTTTCTCCAGTTTTAGTTTCCCATCCTCCAACACCTACCATATGAAGTGATATCTCAACTAAATGTGTTTCATTCTTAAATTAAATGTTGAGTTCTTTGCCAGATGAATCACACTTTGACTGTCACTGTACAATATGCAATCCTCTTGCTCCTTTCCCAACTCTTCCATGAACCTGCTCATCCATATCATTTCTTTGCTAGCCTCTATAGCTGCAACATATTCAACCTTTGTATTAGAAAAGGCCACAACCTTCTGCAATCTAATAATCTAGCTAACTGTCATGCTATCTATTTTGAATACATATCCAATGGTGTTCCTCCCACCATCCAAATCTCCACCCATATCTGAATCAACATAGCCACATAAAGAAGTATTTGACCTTCCATAGCATAACTGCACGTTAGATGTCCCTCTCAAATATCTGGGTATCCATTGGATTTCTTTCCAATGCTCTTTACTTGGATTGGCTATAAATCTGCTCACAACTCCCACTTCCTGTGTAATGTCTGGTCTAGTACAAACTATAACATACATAATACTTCCAACTACTAAAGCATATGGAACTCGTGTCATGCACTTGACCTCCTTATGTGATATAAGAAACTGATCTCTTCTCAATTTGAATTGTTCCAGCCATAGGTGTACTTACAGGTTTTGAATTCTACATATTAAACCTTTCCAACACCTTATTGATATAATGTACTTGAGACAAATATAATTTCATGTTCTTCCTGTCTCTAACAATTTTCATGCAAAGGATTTTATTTGCAGCTCTTAAATCCTTCATTGCAAATATATGAGTTAACTTTTATTTAAGCTCAACAATGTCCTGCATATTAGATCCTTACAATAAGCATATCATCTACATACAATAACAAAATAATATAGCTTCCATTTTCAAGCTTCTTGAAATAAACACAATCGTCATATTCACATCTCATATAACGATGCTCATGCATAAAACTGTCAAACCTCAAATACCATTGCCTTGGGGCTTGCTTGAGCCCATATAAGCTCTTTTTCAACCTACACACAAGTTTCTCCTTACCCTTGAATTCATACCCAAGCGGTTGTTGCATATATATCTCTTCCTCCAAAGCACCATGAAGGAAATTTTTCTTAACATCAAGTTGTTATAAGTGCAAATCTTATATTGTAACTAAACTCAAAATAGTACATATGGAGGTCAATTTTTTACTACAGGATAAAATATCTCACCAAAGTTAATACCTATTTTCTATGTAATTAATTTTACCACAAGCCTTGTCTTGTATCTTTTCTATCCACCCTCTTCTTCCTTGATCCTATAGACCCATTTGTTCTGCAATGTCTCTTTTACCTGTTGAAAACTTAACCAAATCTCATGTCTTATTCTATTTCAAGGAGTCCATCTCCTCATCCATGCCATGTTCCCACTTCTTGTGGGTTTCATCTTGCATTGTTTCTTCAAACTTTCTCATTCACCATTCTTAGTCAATAATAAATTAAATAAGGAAGTTATAAATCTTCCTGGAGGTCTACTTACCCGTTATGACCTTCTTACAAAAATCTGGGGTGTTGAAGGCTCAGAGGCTCATTCTGTAAATTTGTATCAACCTATGACAGTGACCGACGCCTAGTCACCTATAGCCGACGTCGGTCCAGGAAACTGACATCAGTCTGGCTCTTCTATAGCTGACATCAGTTATGGTTACCTGATGTCGATCTTGTATCTGTCGGTACCAGTTTCCCTTACCGATGCTAGTACCCATAGATTACTATTTTAAATCCGAGAATGCATTTTCTTCCACAAACGCTTCCATTAGGTTCATCCTTGGGTATCAAAATTTTATCCCTATACATTCTCTTTTTATTCCATTCAATGTCACGACTTCTAACAATCTTAGAATCATCTAAATCCCAAAAACGGAATCTGAAATTACTAGAGCCATAACCAATAAAAGTGCATCTCTTGGATTTAGCATCCAACTTATTCCTATTTTATTTATCAACATGCATAAAAGCTTTTGAACTAAATACTCTAAGAAAATGAAGATCTACCTCTTTTCTAGTCCAAGCTTATTCTAGTAATCCACCATTTAGTGCACTTGAAGGCCCAAAGTTGATTAAATAAGTCATTGTATCTATTACTTCTGCCCAAAACTGCAAGGGTAATCTAGCATGTATCCTCATGCTTCTTATACGTTCCATGATATTCATGTTCATTCTTTTAGCAACACCATTCTCTTGTGGTGTTCTAGGAACCATTCTTTCTCTGTATATTCCATTCACTGAACAGTAATCATTGAAAGCTTTGTTGCAGTACTCACCACCATTATCAAATCTAAGGCATTTTAACTTTGAATTTTTTTCATTTTCTACAAGGGCTTTCTATCTTTTAAAAGTCTCAAAAACATCATATTTACGGTTTATACAATAAACTCATACCTTTCTTGTGGCATCATCAATGAAAGTCACATAATACTGGGATCCTCCATGAAAAGCTACCTAGGCTGGTCCCCACACATCTGAGTGCACGAGCTCCAATTTCTACTTCTTCTTTGTTGCCCCAACTTTGAGAAATCTCACTCTCTTTTTCTTTCCAAATATACAATGCTCACAGAAATCAAGATATACATTTTTCAAATATGATAACTTACCCTTTTCCTTTAAGATTTGCATTCCTTTTTTAATCATATGGCCTAACCGATTATGCCACATGCTTGCATCTGAATTTGAAGTAGATAGAATAGAAAAGTAATTATTAATACAGGTAGATAAATACAATGTTCCTACCTTCTTGCCTCTTACCACAAGAAGATCTCCCTTGGTAATGAAACTTTCCAAGAGTCGGTTGTGAATGTAACCATTCAACTAGATTCACCTAGTTGTCCTGCATAAATTAGATTTCTCATGAGGCTTGGCACATGCCTCACATCTTTTAATATCCATGTATTTCCATTCTGCAATTTAAGATGAACTTCTCCTTTACCAGTAATATTTCATGGTTCATCATCTCCTAAATAAACATGCCCAAAATTACCCTGGACATAATTTCTGAAATAACCCTTATTAGGGGTAGCATGGAAAGAAGCTCTTGAATCTAAAACCCATGATTTTATTTTATCATATCTAAGGAGAGAATAAGGGCATCTTGTATTACCTCTATTGCAACATTTTCCTCTTTACCTTTTTCTGGTATATTCTCTTTGTTTTCCTTGAACCAACAATCCTTCTTTGCATGTCCTTTCTTTCCACAATTCCAGCAGGTTATTCCTCTACCTCTAGATTTAGATATGTCATTCTTAGAATTTGATTTCCCATTATTCTTGCTCTTGGATCTCTCCTTCTTCCTTCCTCTACTTTCTACATTGAAAGCATTTCCAGATGATGACTCTCCTATACTTTTTATGCGTATTTCTTCATTCAAGATTATACTAACCACATCATCACATTTTAAAATATTAGTAGTAGACGGTGTATTACTAACAACCCTAACCAAGTTATCCCAACTATCTAGAAAATAACATAGGAATAAAAGTGACTTTACTTCATCATCAAACGAAATATTAACCGATTTTAATTAATTTACGATGGAACGAAAATCATTCAAATGGTTTGATACAGATCCACCTTCTTGAATTTTAGAATTAAATAATTTCTTCATCAAATAAACTTTATTCGAAGTGTTTCATTTTTCATATAAATTAGCTAAAGATTTCATCAAATCTACCGTAGTTACTGCTTCAGTAATATTAGAAGCTACAGATGCTTCCAAACTCAATCTTATAGATCTGAAAGCCTTTCTATTAAGAATCTTCCATTCTTCATCAGTCATCTTTGTAGGCTTTGCACTCGCATCCAACGGTAAATATAAATCTTTCTAATATAGATAATATTCTACCTACATCTTCCACAATTGATAATTACGGCTATCAAATTTCTCAACTTTGTATTTATTATCTTTTACCATTGTTGTGCTCCCACTCAATCAGAAATCCCTCTCTAAGTAAATATGTCAACACACAAAACCCTCAAACAAAAAATTCTCTAATACCAGTTGTTGGGGGTTAGCACACTCTTGTTGTACAGATCTATAATCAAAATTAAGCATACAAGCAATAAATATGGAAATAAACCAGAAGAACAATACACAAGATATAACGTGGTTCACCCAGTGTGGGCTACGTCCTCCAAGAAACAACCAATCTATTAATCTTTTCTTTAAAGAGGAAATACAATGAAGATCTGCAATCTTCCACACCTCTCTGGATGTATAATAATTTTCCTCAAAAACTTCTCTTTTATCTCTAAGAAAATCTTCTCTCAATTATGATTAATCTCATGTTTTAACCCTAGCTTTCTAGCTTATATAAGCATATACAAACTTAGGAAACTTTAGTAATACAATTACAACCCTTAGATCACCTTTTAATCAAAGGTTGGATCGAATACCGTGTTTAAAATAAAAAATTTCACACATAGGTAACTGATGTCGGTTACCCCAACCGATGTCGGTTGGTCCCAGGTGACCAATGTCAGTCAGCCGACCGATGCCAGTTACTGTGTAAACCTGCAAGTTGTAAAACATGTTATTTGTGAAGTAATTAAGCTCCAAAAATCAACAAAGCATACACTTAGCCACCAATTTATGGACATGTCCTTTGAGACCTTCCAAAAATAAATCTTTCTTGATTTGATGATAAGTTTTCAAAATTCTAGCATGTCTCCTATTGAAGATGCATTAATATTTGTAAGGATCTTGTGCTTTAGGGAATAATTCTTGCATAGGTATAACCGATATTTATACCATAAGGCATTCCCTTTCCGCTCAAATTTTTATGAGGCAGTAAAATATTGGTGGAGATTTTGAATCAGATTCCATGTATCTTGGTCATTTTCCCATTCAGATCTTTCCTCATCCATCCAATCTACCTTCCAAATAGTCACGACACATAATAACGCCTCTTTGGAATCATCCCTCCTAGACAGTGCATCAGCTACAAAATTCTCTTTTCCTTTCTTATGAGTTTTTTTAAAGTCGTATCCCAACATTTTAGTCACACATTTCTATTGTTATTTGGATAATAATCTTTGTACCAAAAATTATTTAAGACTGTCATGATCAGTCTTTATCTTAAATTTTCTACCCATGAAATAAATTCTCCATTTCTTGATTGCATGAAGAATATCTATCATCTCTTTCTCATATATTGGCTTTAGAAAATTCTCACCCTTGAGTTGACAACTCTCAAATGCGATGGGTTTTCCTTCTTGTATGAGTACCACCCTGATTCCATAACTTGATGAATCACATTTGACAGTGAAAGTATTTGAAAAGTCCGGGGTTGCCAACACTAAAGAAGTGTACATGGATTCTTTTATCTTCTCAAAGGCCTTGGTTTCTGTTTCATTCTAGTGGAAAGAGTACTTTTAAGAAAATGATGTTAGTGGTGTTGTTATGCGAATATAATTTTTTTACGAATATGCGGTAGTAATATAGTACTAAAGTTTTCAAGGGTTTTTGGCACTTGTGATTCTAACACAAGCTTTATCTTTGAGGATCTACCTTGATCCCTTCATGTGACATAATATGCACCAATTATTCCACCTCTTGTACTAAAAAAAACACTTGGAAGGATTTGCATAATTTTTTTGTTGTTCTAGAGTTAACAATACTTGGTTCACATGTTGTAAATGTTCTTACCATGTCGTCAAAAACTACTAGTACTAATTTCCAAAAAAAGGACTAAACAAATTGTTCATCAAACTTTGAAATGTATATGGTGCATTAGTGAGACCAAAAGGAATTACCAAAAACTCATAATGACCTTCATGAGTTTTGAAATTTGTCTTATGGACATCCTCATCTTTGATCCGAATTTGATGCTAACCAGAATGAAGATATAGTTTTGTAAAGTAGATCTTACCATGTACGTAATCTAACAAATCATCAATTATTGGTATAAAGAACTTATCTTTGATGGTATACTTGTTAATTTCTTGATAATATTTACACATCCTCCAAGTCTCATCTTTTTTATGCACCATGATCACCGGGGATGAATATGTATTTTGACTATGTTTGATAGAGTACGTACCTCTAGCATCTCTCATACCATTTTTTCAATCTCACACTTTTGAGGATAGGGATATCTATATGGGTGAATGTTTGGTGGTTGAATTCCTAGAAGTATGTGAATGACATGATCATGATGTCTTCGTGGTGGTAGTCCTTTTGGAATTTCTCCAAAAACAAACGAATTCCCATAACTCATGTAGGCACCATGAGTCTAATTTTTGGTCACGCAAGGGCATGCATTTTTCAAACATTATTTTATTCATACATTCTTCATTAAAAATTCTTTAGGGGATTTCCCACACTCTTTCAGCCAGGATTATTCATTCTTTTATTCATTGATTCATGTATTTCCGAGGACGGACAATATACCTACTATGGGGTAATGTTGGGCCAAGAAATTTTCCAAGTATGAGACATGCACGAAGGCCGAAGGATGCGTGCAAGGGTGATTGTTAAAGCACAATAAAAGTATTTACAAGGATTGAAACATCATGTGAAGGTACACACAAGAGTATGAAGTAGTACATGCGAAGGGATGTGCATAATAATAACAAAGTCGGAAGTAAGTCGGATTTCTAAGGTAGGATAAAAATAGGAAAAATCATGGGTTAACATGATTGTCAAAGCAAGCTAAAAATAGAAAAAAACATGGATAAAGCACAACCAGAACAAGATAAAGTACATGCAAGGCTAAGAATAGGAAACACATGTAGATCTAAATGAAACATGGTGCAATGATAAAGTAAGTCTATTTAGAGCGGGAGGATAGGAATAAACCTTCTAGAAGGAATTAGGCCACTTATGGAGAGCCATAAGCTAGGCTTCTAAATATACGAAGTGCGATTTGGGAAAACATGCAAATTATGTATAGGAGTTTTATATGTTTAGATTAAAGCATGTAAAGTAGTGAAGGACAATTTCCCTACCATATATATATATATATATATATATATATATATATATTATATATATATATATATATATATATATATATATATATATATATATATATATATATATGCTTGTAATTATCCATGTAATCGACCAACCTTGATGGAGTGCTAATGTTGTTAGAGTCCATAGTAAGTCATGCCTTACACATGAGCCTGTGTAGTTAAGGGTTGTGCCTCTGAATATTGTAAAGCATCGTGATTATAATGGAAATACAACTCTCTTTTGCTTATGATTAATTATCCTATGCATGTTACAGTAGTTCATGTTCTTCATATGGTATATTTGCATATTGTGTTAGCCACGAATGCAATAAACACATCTTGGAAGTCAGAGAAAAATTGAGGGACTTGGTATATTTGTGTGCGCTTTGGGTGAGAACTTAGGATTTTCCTGGGTGATGTGTCAGCCCGCCCAAAAAAATTGTGTTGAACCTAGACATCAGCGCGACATTGGGCATAGTCCAATATTTACGCTGGAGGAATCCTTTATGGTGGGCTATCTTGTTGAAAAGTGTCAAGCCTTTCTAACAAGAATATTTCTATCCTCTCTCCCTATTTACTATGATATCTATTGTTTCAGAGGTAAGCAAGACATTCAACAAACATTTACAATTGTCAAGGCAAGTGGATACAACATACACTTGATAAAAGGAACACACAACACAAGTTAGAGATAATATTATTTGGATACATCCGGTCTGCATGAGGTTATGTCTGGTTATGGGAGATTCAACAGAGGTTGATTTAGTTTTAAAAATGAGGTAATAAAAAAAAAATTGTTTTCTTTGAAGCCTGCAATTTTTAGTGTGTTACTTGACGATTCGCACTTTATTCCATATGTACATTCCACTGCCAATGACATTAGGATTTTATTATTTTCTTTAAGAATCTTCAAAAAAATTTACATGATCAAAAACCATATAAAATATTTCATTGGGATTTCCTGTCAAAGTAACTATTGACATTTTAAATAAGAAAATCCAAAATTTATAAAAAAAAGTGTCGTTATTTATGTGGTACATAATTATAGTCATATGTGATATCTATATCTTTAATGCATTTTCTAAAAACAATATTTATATATGATTTTTTCTTTTTCCTTTTTTTGAGATTTTTGGGATTATAAATATGTGTATATATGTTTTGATTTTATAAATATTAGTCTAGTAATTTCAACTTTTACTAATAACGAAAATAGTTTTTTAGATTGGTTGTGTTGTCAGGAGTTAAAGTCCTCTTACATTCAAGATCTCATTCAAAATACATCTTATTAATAATATTTAAACTTATCGAATTTATTGCATTTCTATAGAAACATTGTAATTTACATTTGAGTATTAATAAATACTTGGAATAAATTCTTCTCACTCTTTCGTTCCTTTTGTCTTTTTTCTTTTATGTAAGTTTGTACACAGTTACAACGAAAGAGATTTAAAATTAAACAAGACATACATAGGTAAGTATCTCATTTAATAAGAAAAATCCAATATGCTCATAATTGCCAATATCCCCATGCATTTTTTTCATTTATCTTTTAGTCGAGAACGCACTTAAAAACCTTAATATTAACACCAATAGGTCGTAGATTTTTATGGGATTTCACCTTCGTACAACTGTCATTGATGGGGGCGGGCCTCATCCATTTAGTGTAAGACCATTATGTGTTTGGGAACCATCTGATCACACTGTCAACTATGCATTTTACTTATTTTCCACATTTACACTAGATGCTAATGGTCTATGACTGCAATTGATCTCATTGTCACCTCAATTATATTTCCCTTGCTATCTCTCCATCTTCAAATTCACACAATTACTTTGTCTCCTCTCATTGTAATCATGTCTACCACATAGTATCACTATCAAATTATCTTTATTTGTAAGCTTCTTGGACTCATGATTTTCTATTTTGTACATGTTTATCAATTGGGCTTGATACATTTTCTCCTTACATAGGATGGTGGTTACCTCGTTTCTCACACTCTTGCATGCTTTACAGTGGCATCTTAGAATGCGGAGTTTCCTTAATCTCTACTCAAAAATCCTCATTTCTCCTTCTACCCATGATTCATTGTCGTCTTTGTGTGTCACTACCCGTACAATGAGCTTTGATTTATGTGTCTATCATCATTTAATGGATTGTTAGTAAGTTGAGGCCCTTACACATTGCCAAAATTTCTATTCACCCTTTCTAGGGTGTCTATACCTCATTAATTCCACCACCCACCTCAAGCACTACCTATACATTGGGAAGAATCGCGGGCTCCACCACATTGAATAGCTTTAGGCCTTCAACCTTAAGTTCAAACCTCACATATTTTTGGTATACTTATATTGCCAATATTACAAAAACGTGATATAATCATCATTGTAATTAAAGTTAGCTCATTGAACTAATCCCATTTATAAAAAAACAACTAACATATTATTGATATATTGTAATAACAAATTTATTTTTGGTTCAATATTAATAAGCTTATATGGGAAACATTGTCAAATAAGAATTAAATTGCCTATTTATTTATACTATAAATGTTTATGTTTATTGTAGAAACAAGGATTTAATATTATGACTGATTATTAATCTATCAAATGTGAGATTTAATATAGGGCATGGAAAACCATCACAACATAATGGAAGAAAATTTCTATCAAATGCAATTGCAAATTATATAGTAGACATGTATGTAAAATGTGGATCTGTACACAAGACAAGTCAATCGTTTGATAAAATAACTCAAAGAGATGTGGTCTCATAAGACATACCCTAACCATGTAACCTTCATTTTTTATTATTAGTATATAACCATAACTCCTTTATCATGCATATGCACATATGTTGTATGATTTAAACCACGTATATGCTTTGATTTTGAAATGTAGTGCCTAAACATACAATCATAATGTTCCAAGTATTTCCCACATGTTTGATATTAGTCTTTGTTTTCAATCAAATACACTTGTATTTCCTTCATAGTAAGAGTATATAAAATTATGTAAAAAAAGTAAAAGCATCAACATTTCAACATATGTGGTGTAGTTGGTGGAAAGATCACACATTATACAATATAGGCAATTTTCTATTGGCACATATAATCGAGTTTTGTATGTTTCTACAAATATGTCTCACTCTTGCTAGACTCTCCATTATTCTCCTTTGGGTGCCCAAATTGCTAAATTATTTTCATTAGATTTGTGCAAAAAAAAAATTGGAACTTTCTATGGTCCTCTAGTTGTCTTTTGAGAAGGAATTGTTGACCAAATTTCCTCGTTCCTATTTAGATTAGCGAACTAGTACTAAAGAAAACAAGTAATTCCAAGTATGAGAGGATTTATGGTACATCTAGATGGGATGACGATAGATGTGGGCGCAAATGAGATATATCCTCCTTGCAACGGGCTATATGACCTACAAATAAGGAGAAATCAACACAAAAATGGATTAGTAGATAGATGGGTGGGTTACCTGACAATGTTAGTCTCGAGAAGTGAAAACTTCCTAGGATGGATGTTAACCCATGTTTTTTATAAGATAAGATAAAATATTGATAAATTGGATGTAAAAAAATCTTAATTGTAATAGAAACTGAAATGCAATAAGAAATGATAAAATGCATATATGATCTAATAAAATTAAACAAAACCTATGCAGGTCAACGGTGACCCGAAACTGCATGGCCTAGTCAATGACAACTGGAACAAATCGACTAGTACAGAGATGAAAAATGTAGATCTGAAATCTCTGGAGGAAGATCTAAAGTTGATGATGAAATAGGATGAAGAACATGACCCTGTAAGAGATCTAAATTGGATATGACGTAAATGATGTAAGAAAATTATAAAATCTGATAGAAAATACAAGGAGGAATGATCTGGTCGATGACAATCAAGATGGATTGGTGGCGACTGGAGCTGACAAAACAGATCTAAAGTGAGAGGATAGACAAAATGGAAAGATTTGAGGGTTTGAATGACTGTAAAATTAGAAAGGGGTGACTATGGGTTTAAATGACAGAGAAGCTTAACAAAATGGAAGTTGGATCGACAATGACCAAGAAGGTTCGACGATGACTGGAATTGAGCTAGGGTTTGATAGAAAATAATAGGAAAGAATGAAGGTCTATAAATGGGAATTAAAGGCTTGAGAAGGAAGAAACATATCTCATGAATGATAACCGAACTTGCATAAAATATGATAAGATAATATGATGATAATTTGCAACAATGGATCTAAGCATACGAGAGAGAAAATTATCTCCAAATATCCTGAAGATGGACATAAGATCTCTAAGAGGACTCCAAGATGGTTATGGCAGCTACAAAGAAAGCAACAAATCAAAGAAAGGTCGTAAGAAATATTGAAGAGTCCAAAATTGCATCCTAGAAAAGAGAGGGGTAGGGGCGGATTTATAGGGTCAACGATGACCTGGATGGGTCACCACCGGTCATGGGGATCCGTCTATTTAGGTGGTGGAAGGGTGATAATCTCGAGGGAGTGATCCCTTGTGAGGCAGGATTAAGGTTTTGAAGGGTTAGGGCGAGTTAGGCCTACATAGAATGGATAAACGTGTAGGAAAATATTAAATAAAGTCCATGGAGGGATAAAACCATTAAATGAGGGCATAAAAAGGGTAAAATAGATGTTTTACGAAGGATAAATGAATTAAATGGGGATTTAGGGTTAATTAGAGATGATTAGGGATGGTTAGGGAAAATTAATTAATGGTGGGAAAAAATAGTAAGTGGGATCAATCGAATTTAGGAGGGAAATCGGATTTGAATGGGAAGAGAGGTATGTATGTTAAAAGATGATGGAGAAAGAACGTGGGGTGAGGGTAGAGATACCAAAAATTGGTGTTTACATTTTCCCTTTTTTTGACTATTTTGCATTGGGAAATTCATGAGACAAAAATGAGAAGAGATGAAAAGATGATTGAAAGGATGTTCCCCCTCAAGCTAGGCTTTGACGACACGAAGTGGAATCGGGGATGAGTTTGAAAGAGATAGATGAAGGAAAGAAGTGTGAAAAGGATGATAAAGAGAGGATGATGAGATAAGATATGCCAAATGAGGATAAATAAAAGATAAAAAAGTAAACAAAAATATAACGATGATTTCAGAATCACTTCAACAAGGAAAAAATTATGGCCTCAATGGAAATGATGGCAATGTCCTACGGACCTGGGAGTTGACAAAAACCACTGCAAAATGGAGGGAATCCAATGAGAATCCACTCGAATGGATGTGCAAGCCAGAGGAACAATGGGTTAAAGGAAGACATAAAAAATGCACAAGAAATGCGAATATGGTCAGGTGGTGACAAAAAGTGAATGCAATATCCTTCGTATAGGAGGAATTTTAAAGATGGGTTTGGATGGGATGAGGATAAAAAAGAGTAAAATAATGATTCCCCAACAAGAAGCATGAAAATAGTAGTGAAGGCAAGACAACAAATTCAAAATAAAGGATGAGATAGATAGCGAAGCCTAGTGGGACAACTATGGAAGGCAGTGAAGAGGTGTCCAGATGGAATGAAAATAAGGGATGGGTTGATATGTGTTAGGGTGGGATGAAAATAAGAAAAAGGCCACAAAATTTGACATTGAAAATGAAATATGGTGCTTTGAGAATGATACAAAGATGGTCACAATGTGAGTGACGACAGTCAATGATAAGACTAATATGAGCCCAGAGGGAAAAATAAAGTGCGTGATGAGAAACGCACCAGGAAAAACTAGTAGAAAAGATAATTTGAATGGAAGGATTGATAGAAAAAGGTAACAAGTGACATTTATCAAACAGAAAGGGTTGGTTTGACGACGACCACGAGCGATCGACAAAGACTAGGGTAAAGTGGCAGCAACTCTAGGGGGTCAACGACGACTTTGGTTGGTGGGCTATATAAGCCCTAAAACAGGCCTACTAGGATCATTTGTGTTGTGTAAAATGACGATTGAGAGCTCTTAGCAAAAAAGAGAAAGTGAGAATTTGAGAGAAATGGAGGTGGATGGAGCAGCAAGGAAGTGCCAGAGGACTCGCAGGATGGTAATTGCCTAAACTTAGCTTAGGATTATGAATTTAATGGCATGTCATATTATGGAAATTAGAATATGGGTGTAATATGATGTATCCTACGTAGATGTGATAGGCATGGATATGATGTGATGAATATGTTAAAAATATATGATGCGACATACATATTTATGGTAAATAAAAAATGTAGATGGATAACTGGATAAATATAATGAATTGGGAAATATATACATAATTAGGGATGAGATGATTAGATCATGAAGAGCATGATAAATGATAGATACAAATTGGATGCTAAAGAAAGAATTCAATTTCGAAAGAAGGTGACCAAAACGAGATGAATGATACTTGATCATAGGAAATAACATACAAAGAAATGATGATTTGAACCAGATTGGAGGTAAACAAGGAAAAGAGCAAATCAAGACAATGCACTTACAGCCAATAGCAAGTGTTAACACACCACCTTCAATAGTTAGTGATTCCAAGGGTCGCGAGGGGAAGTATGGGAGGTGGAATTATAGACCTAATGTTGTAATGTCATAATGGGTTTGGATGTAACTTGTATGTACGATAAGATAGGTTCTCCTTTGGTGGTTGTACTCCTAGGTATATGCCCCAGATTCTAAGCAATATGATGCAAACTGATCAATGCGGGAAACTTGCTAGATAGATGAGAAAGCTGATTGATGCAGAGAAGATTTCTAAAGATGTTTGATTTTGAAATTTATGCTTTTTTATTTGAATATTTTTAAAAA
The DNA here is from genome assembly GCA_019776745.2 of Taxus chinensis. NCBI lineage: Eukaryota > Viridiplantae > Streptophyta > Pinopsida > Cupressales > Taxaceae > Taxus > Taxus chinensis. Next base: position 226,077,293 of record CM034151.1, on the reverse strand, counting down.
GGCTGATCAATATGGGAAACCTTTAGCTGCCATGATATGAGATGGTAGCCATCCTTCGAGGGAGTGGTATAAATTTATATTTTTACTTTTGTTTTTGAATTTTGGATTTTTGGATTTTTAGATGCCAAGACATAATATGCATGATAGCTTTCCTTCAAGGGATCACTCTTTATTTTTTACATTTTCTTTACATTTTTATTTACATGAATAGCTTTCCTTTGAGGGAGTAGTCTGTCTGCTTTGAGGATAGTAGTCTGTTTTTATGTAATAAGCAGCCATATAATAATTTTTAATTTTTTATGGATAGAGCTGGGGATAGCTAGAGTAGATCACTTAGGAGTGGATGACTAAGATGTATAAATGAAACCTATGGACCTTTAGCATGGCTCCAATAGGTAGATAAGATGGTGATGGATGTAATGATTATAGAGTTTTCACCTAAGAAGGAAGAAATATTCCTATAAGGAATATGCTACGAGTAGATTTGTGGTGTCCATATTAAAGGTCATAGATAGGAAAGTGACGGTAGACCACATAATTCCAAATCATTATAATGAGAGATATGGAAAAGAAGGCTAATGATGGATGGATGACCATTGCTGGTAATGAATATGTACATGATAGGTAGGGGTGCTAATAATAGAAATGTCTCAAGTGCAATGCGTTAAGAGGTTCCGTTTCTGGTTTACCATCAAGATAAGCCAAACGATAGGCTCTAAGACTTGTACTATATGTGATGATAATATAAGGTATCAATCCAGTTGGGATGGGAGAAAAATTTCCACATTGGCTCCTTTCTAGGGTAGTGGCATTTTAAGATTTTATTTAAGGACAAGGTCACCGATATTAAAGTCACGTTCCTTGAGATGTTTGTTATAAGCACATGTTTGATGCATTCTTGGTAGACATGATTGATGTTCAAGAGTGAGAAGGTGACGCTTGTCTAATAACTTAAGCTGTGCTAAATGCTCATGGTGATAGTCTTCGTTAAAGATGAAGTCAGGAAAGAGACACACGTGCAAAGATTGGGTTTTGGACTTCTAGAGGAAGGAAAACCTGATATTCAGTAGCCATAAACAAGAGAGAAGGGAGTAACATTTGTAGAGGTGTGATATGCTAGTTACCATAGGCCCAAAGAGTGAAGGGGATATGAAGATGCCAATTACAATATGATTTATCAATCAGTTTTGGCAAGGATGTTGTGAAGGGTTTTGTTAGTTGCTTTAGCTTGGGCATTAGCTTGATGGTAATATGGAGAAGATAAGCTAAGATGAATATTGAAAGAATCATAAATATTCTTGAGATATTTTTTTTTAAAGGACTTTCTGTTGTCCATGTAATGATTTTTTGAGGGACGCCGAAGTGAAAAATGATATGCTGATAGACAGAAGTTGACAATCTGGTGAGATTTTTAAATGATGCGAGGGGAATGTGCTTCCACCCATTTGGTGATTTTTTTAGTAACAATGATGATAGAATGATGGCGTTGAGAGGAATGCGGATTGATGAGGCCAATGAGGTCGAGTCCCCATTTTGAGAAAGGACGAACATCCTATGAGATGGATGTAATATCCTGAGCTAGGAATGTAGATAAGATTGGACTGCTACTAGTATTTAACAGCATTTATTATCATACTCGCAACACTCTTGATTGAGGGAAGGAACAATAATAGCCCAAGTGAAGGACATGCATTTTGCGAGATAGCCAAAACGCTAAAATTTCCACCACAAATTACTGTCGTGTACTTCATAGATAGCTCGATGTGGATTCATGAGATTTAAGGGAATCAAAGGAGGATACCATCAAACCCATGCATTTGTAAAGAATTCTGTCCAAGGATAACCTAATCGGTTGATCTTGTTGAAGAAATGACCACTTACCATTTTTTGGATGGGTCGGAAAGGAATGATGGACTGATAAATATAGTCTAAAAATTTGAAAATACCAGAGATTTGATGGATTAGATATCAACATGATTTATGCACTAGGGATCTCGCTGGATGTGAGATGGTTTGATCAATGTGATGAATGTACGACAATATAAATCTTAGATTCCTCCGTATTTCCCATGTGATGAGAGAAACAAGAGATGCCATGGTTGTCTGCAAAGTGATTAGATGAAGGTGGGATGGTTTGAAGAGTATAGAAAGTAAAATACCTCCAAGGAGGAAGATGAATGATGCCCTTATATGCTTTTGAAGGACCTGATTCTTATGCATTGATAGATGCCCTTGACTTGGTTGATGATAAGCTGAGGATAACTCGTAGATGTTAAGGATTTGGAAACCAATGCATGACAATAGTTTCAAGACCCAAGATAAGGGCTTCATACTCAACCATGTTGTTAGTGCATTCGAAATTTAAGCTTATACGTGATTTTGATGGGAGTATTCCCAAGGAGGAATGAGAATAAGGCTTGCACCCACCCCCTTGCCAACACTTAGAATCCGTCAAATAAAATATGTCATTTTGAGAGGAGAGACCTATTCAGGTCTGGATAATATTAATAGATTCATCTGACAAATTGTTGCTCACGAGGGAGGGTGGTTATCAGGAAGAGGGGTGTCAAATTATTGATCTGTGATAGCTTGGACCTTGATTGATTTTTGCAGATAGTGAACTCTAAGTAAAACTCTAGTCAGGAGCATGAGCCATCAAGTGATGTAATCATTATGATAAGTCTTGGAATGCATAGTTTTAAGAAGATGAAATCTAGTGATGACAGTATAGGTCTTATGTGATTGAGAAGATAGTGGAGAATCTTGGAGGTAGCGAATAGACAAGAGCACAACACATGTTTTTAGCTTATGATGTAGTGAGTATTGTAATCATGAAGGGTGTGGTACTGATGTAATAAATGGTGTGCTCCCTACCAATGCTCATCATGGTGTGCAAACATGACACCCAAAGCATGGTCAGAGTGACAAAGACATAGAGATAGAAGGGATCTCCCTCTTGCGAGGAGGTGTAAGTATAGGTTGGCTATAGGAGATATATTTCTTGAGGTCATTTAAAGGATTTTTGGATAATTATCATCCCAACAAAAATCAATGCCTTTGTGAAAAAGATGATGAAAAGGTGGCAATGGTCAGAAAGTTACGAGATGAAGTGGCAATGGACTGGACTTAAAGTTGGACTTGAAGTTTGACGAATTTTCTTTAGATTAGAAGGATGGGTATATCTCAAGGATGATTTTTATTTTGACAAGTTCAACTTTAACACCCCTAATAGAAATGATGAATGACCAAGGAGTTTTCCAGCTAACACTACAAAGCACACACTTGGACTGGATTGAGACGAGAGGAATAAGTGAATAATACACTTGAAAAGGATTTAAAGAACATACAAGGGTGATCATGCATCGATGCTTGATATTTACCCAAGGGGTCATGAACGTAGTCCTCTATAGTCTTATGGATGATATTATGGAAGATGTAAGTCATGGCTCATTGATAGGTGAGCTTTGGACATTTTTCAAACCGAAAGGGCATGGCGCGATAGATAAAAAGTCCCCCAAGGAGTGATGAAAGATGTCTTATATTGTTCTTCTGGTGTGATGAACATTTTATTTTACCTAGAAAATCCATCCATAAGAGAAAACATCTCATGGCCAATACGGTAAGGTCCACAAGTTGATCAATATTGGGAAGGGGAAAATTGTCTTTGAGGACAAACAAGGTTTAAATCTTGAAAATTCAGTATAGATCTAGAGATTTCCCAGAAGATTTTTCAATAAGAAAAATGTTGGAAACTCTATTGCATATAGTCAATAAGGAATTATGAAGTTAGCAGAAACAAGGTGTTGCAGCTCCTCTTTGACAAGGAGGGAAACTTGAGGGATGCATGTGGCGAAGCTTGTACTTAACCAAATTAACATCAGGGAAATGTGATGATGTTATGGACAACATGATGGATGGATCAAGGCTTGATATGTTGGGCGTATGACCATGCAAAGGATTGGGCTATGTTTAGAAAGGAACACTGGTGAAAGAATCAAGATCTTGTGGATTAAGGGATTGACCCACTTTGAGGATGTGGGGCTCTTACGAGTTCCCTATGTTGATTGTAAATGGTGAGATTGGTTAAGAAGGGTGCATGTGTCTAGGTGGTAAGGAAGTCTTATGAAGATAAAAATATTATGCCACCATGTAATAAAGGATGGATTCGTTGTCAATTGCATTGAAGAATGTTAATGGTAAGGAGAATCTTCCTTCTATCAATATCAGGAATATTGAAGAGGAAGGTACCTAGTTTAATCATTCACATTGATAAGTCAGCGGTCCCAAAATAATTGTGGAGATTAAAAAAAATCTTGAGGAAATGGAAACATTATGTCATCTGGTATCCATAACCTTGATGAGATGGATAAGATGAAGGATCAAGGCTCCATAAGAGCTAAAGATGGTGGAAGAGGGTCGACAGTATTGTCTCTTCTAAAAACCTACATCCAAATTTTTTGTGGGGCATTTACGAGATTGGTCAATGACGAGATCATGCATGTCTTGTTTGTAACGCCCCATTCCAAATTATTTCCAAGTGAAAAATGATGGAGACAGGTGTAGGAAAAGGATTTTTTATAAATAAAGTTGAAAGTTGCTGGTGTATGGTTTGGTGTGTGGTTGAGTACAAATGTGAGAGGAAGGGTGATCAACACCACCATAGATAATATTATTTCGAAGCTGAGGTGGACCAAAAGGATCAACATCCCCGACATCAGGTTGATACATTGGAGCTTTATCAGGACTTCCAAGTCTATGAGGCATGGGAAGAGAATTAAGCATGCGAAGACGATACTCCCCTAGTGTGAGCCAATCCATCACTTTGTCTGAATTGTCATTGGGAAACTTGGACGTGGAGATGGATGAGCTAGTGGGTGCTTGACAAGAAAATTGTTGGGGTATGAGCATGTTGTTAGGTCGATAAATCATGTGACATGATTTAAATGGAGAAGTGTATGCGGGGAGAGTTACGATTTTCCCCTCATGTTCATATTTGATGCAATGATGAAGGGTGGAAGGAATACAATGCATGACATGCATCCATGGTCGTCCAAGTAAGATATTGTATTGGAAATCCCCTTCTACGATATAGAAGACTTCATGGATGAGTTTTTCACCAACATGGATAGGAAGAATAATTGTACCTAAAGTGGGGGAAATAACATCTTTAAATGTGTGAAGAACTGTGGGTGATTGGGAGACAATGGAATTAGGGAGTTTGAGTTGGTCAAAGGTGTGGGATGAGATGATGTTTATGCTAGCTCCATTGTTAATCATAGAATGATGAATGAATGTGTCATTGATACACATAGCGATGAAAGGGGGAAGGTTATGTTCGTCGGATGGTATGTTGAGAATTTTACCATCGTCTAAAGATATGGAGGTACAAGAAGAAAGTGCTCCATAAAGATATGCGAAGGGTTAAGCCTCATCATTAGGTGTAGGGATATGTTTGAAAGCTTTAATGAGGGATTTCTTATGGTGTGGATATCTTTGGATGAGCTTGTAAAGTGAAATATTAACTAGGGCCTGGTGAAGTTGTTTCACAACATGTTGTTCAATAGTGGTAGGGCGAGGGGTAGATAAGATAAACACATTAGGTTTTGATGAAGGCGGTGGTAGAGTAGGCTCACTAGAAGGAGCGGTGATAATCACTTTTGATTTGGATTGAGTAGGGGGTTAGAAATAATGGGGGTGAGAATAGGTACGATCCAAACAACATTAATAAAGAGAGGAGGGCCTTCTTTGGGAGAGGTGGTAGTTTGAGGAGGGATGGAGAAAAATGTCTTGGATGAATGAGGAGATTTAGTGGTCTTAGGTTGGGATGAGGAAGCAAGATTTGTAGATGGAGGAGGGTGATCCCCTTCAACAAGAAGGTCATTTTCATCGATAAGGTTATGGATAATAGTTTGTAGAGCTTTGCAATGTTCAGTATCATTACTTGGTGTATGATGGTATGCAAAAATGAGATTAGAATCAAACCATGAAGGTATTGGGCCAAGTGGATTGAAAGGTTTAATAGGTGGGAGGGTGATTGTTGATGCTTGAAGTGAGCATTGAAATATTTCCGTGTAAGAACCAATGGGGGTGTTTGAAGAAGGGGTTATAGATGGAATAGTTTTAAGAATTGTAAATCATGGTAAGATGGAAGGTTTAATTTGAGATGGTTTTACGGGAGCCTTTGATTCTATCTTGGGATTAGAAGAAGGTTGCATCTTGGTTTCATTTTTGATTGATGGTGACTTGGATGGTTTGGATTCTGATTTGATAATTGAAGATGTGGATGATTTTAAAGGGATATTAGATTTGGAGGAAGGATTAGGTTGTTTTTATTTGTTGATAAAGGGGGTCTTGGATGAAAGGCTTGGCCCTAAGATGGAAGGAGATGCTCCTAAGAGTAGTGATGGAACATTAGATTTCTTAAGAGGGTTGATCTTGAGGGAAGGAAGCTCCAAATTTTTGTGTGGATGTGTTAGAGAATTTTGGATGGGCATGCCAAGGTTCTTAGACTTTGGTTGTGAGGATTTAATCTTGGCTGGGATGATGACGATTTCAATCGAGTGATCTGTGGAGGTAGGATTGGATGATGTAGATTGTGTTGTAGAGGTAGATATCGAAGGTGGAAGTGGTCTTTGTATGATGTGTTTTACAATATCTAAAGGGGTTGTAGATTGTATATGTGTAAGATTTGTCGATGTAGGTATGATTGGAGTTGTAGATGGGTTGAGAGTCTCACTTATAGGTCTATGAAGTATGGATATCTGTGTAGAAGATTCCTTAAGAGATGGTATGAATGTAGACATGGGTTGTGATGTTGATGTGGGTATAGTATTAGATGTGATTGATGTGGAAGTGGGTGTAGACAAAGGGATGTTAGGTGAATATGTTAAGGTAGTTGTTGGAGTAGATATAGGTGAAAGACTAGATATGATAGATGGGGATGTGGAAGTTGTGGATAAATAAATGTGAATGGTTAGGAACGAGGTTAGTGTGGTAGTTTTGGACATAGTCAGTGTAAATGTAATAGATATAAGATTACGTGTAAATGTTGACATAGTTGTGATCATGGGGGAAGAGTCTGAAATAGATTTCGAGGCAATGGATGATGAGATGATGGGTGTAGCTGATGGTGATGGTGTTGGGTCTTGGTTTATAGTATTGATTGTATAGGCATTGAGTTCTTTTGATGTGGGGGTGGAGTCTAATTATTAGGTGGATGATCAAGAAAAGTTTATTTGAAGACATCAAGGGGCTGATTAGGTGGCACATTAGGATTGTCCACTTGGACATCACAAGAAACTATAAGTTTTTAGACAAGGTTTTTAAAGGTATGAAAATTTTCAATGTTATGACCACAAAATTGATATTACTTACAGTAATGTTCCTCATGATACCATGCTAATTTATGTAATGATTCATCAAAGGGTCGGATGGGAAGAACTCGAATAAGATGGACTGTCATTAACTTGTCGAATATTGCACTATAAGATTCCCCAAGAGGGGTATAATTAGAGGGTGTTCTGGGAGATCTATGTGGAGGTTCCGTGTGAGAAGTGGATTTGGATGATTATTTAACCATGATGGTATTAGTGGAATTCTTGTATTTATCACCATGCGTGGAGGATTTAGTGAATTTGGATTTGGGTTTGTTTGATCGAAGTTTAAGGTGGCCTTTCTAAAGGGAGCGGAGTTTGAGTTTGTGAGTCATGGTAAATGCCTCTTCAAAAGTTTGAAATGATTGTATTTTAAGATTGGAAGAGATATGCTTTGCACAAGACCGTGAGAAGAGTTCAATTAATTCATTATGTCGAAGGGAGAATGACGGTTAGTTGATTATATAATGCCATCGAGTGACAAAAATTGAGATAAATTCGTCATCATACTGTCTAATGGCACAAATGTCTGTGATTGTGATCTTATGTGCAATGTTGATCAAGAAGTGTTCTATAAATAATTGTGCAAGTTGGGTGAAGGTGAATAATGAATGTTGCGGGATGTCATTATACCAATCCAACGCAGGTCCGACCAACACCATGGAAAAAGTGCGAAGCATAAGGTGTTAGCAATTGTGTGATTTTGTTGTCATTTATGTCAACCCCCATTGATGGAAAAGGGTCTCATGGTGATGTATGAGTCTCCCTCTGATGTTATTCATGTGTCAAGCATGTTGTTTCATGTGGTTTGGTGAAGTACAATGTTGTCTTGATGCTTGGTTTAATAGGAAAAATCATATTTTTAGTCATCACGAGTTGGTTGGAGTGTGTCATGATTTCATTCATAGTATATGAAGTGTGTTAAATGTGTGTATGAATCTTCACAAGGTCATTATGGTTAGGTCATGTGGTCACATTGTTGAGTCAGGTATTTACAAGCTTATTTCTTGCCCTGGAACATGCAGAAGGGTAAGGAGGTGTCATATTTGGGCATAATAAGTAATGGTGAAGCATGTGTTCATAATTTTTACAATGTACCTGAGGTGTATTGTGATTTTCAAGTCATTATTCAATGATTCAATGCTTTTATGAGGTCCTTGGGAAGCAAGCAAGTGAGAGACAAACCGTTTAGCATAGGTAAGTCATTGTGGCTGGAGAGTTTCAAGAATATATAAGCTATGTGGTTATTATGGAAAGGTAGAGAATTTTTTCATGGTGCCTCATTCCAAGTTTCAGGTCATTCTGAAGAATGATTTGCAATTTATACGAGTTTTGGCAAAACCGGGTAAGAAACAATGTGTTTTTGTGTTAAAAGTTGACCTTCTGATGCTTGTTGTGGACTGTATGATTTGGATGAGGACCTGATATATTTTTCATATAATTTTAGGTCATTTATGAATGTTTTTAAAAAATAATGAGGTTGTTTGATAGTCACATTTTTATGAACAATCGTTAAAAAGATAAAGTGGTTTAAAACCCTAGCTAGGAGTAGCTTACAGAAAAGTTAGTATATTGAGCATGTTTTGATTAATAGTGAAAAATTTATGATTTTATTTTGTATATGAATCCTCCATATTTCAAAAAATGTAGGATAGAGCATATGGTGATATGTGGGCCCCACCTAAAATTTTAAGTTTCTTAAGAGTTGTAATTTGAGGAGAAAGTTGCCAAATGAGGTAATGACTAAATTTCCATTGTGGAATGTATGTGAGATTTTATTGATGTATATTAAGGTTTCAGATCATTTTTATGATAAAAAAAGTGCAAGTTGAGCTCCATTCAGGTTGACTAGTTGAAGGGCAGTTTTAAGACCATAAAAATAAGTTCTCGATAAAATGGCCATAGCAAGAGCTACATGTGGAATTTTGAGGTGATTCAAGTTGTGTTGGAAATAGGATTCATAGATATTTCTAGTTATATGATTTCTTCCTCATGATGAGGTGATTTGATAGGGTTTCCAGGTCATTATTTGGATAGAAAGATTTTTAGCAGTGCAAGACAGGATGTGTTATGGCGAGTGAAAGTTTGGAGTTGTTTGAAGCATGAGATGGATTGGGTGATGATTTATATCATCTGTAATGTGAAGAGGAATTAATTTGGGATAAAATTAATCAATTTTTATGTCTTTAATATATGTAGAAATGTTTTTATGAGCAAACCTTTGGAAATAGATTTTTTGGCAAGTTAATCTGGTGAAGACAAAAGTAGATGTGGTTTGAGCATGAGGTTGATTCAAGGCTTCTAACTTGTTTATAAATGTTATAAAAGTTCTTACATTTCCATCAAGTGGCTACATAGCACAATTTTTTCTTGTTGAAGTGATTTGGTGGCCTTATGAAGTTTCTAGGGTGTTGAAGGGTGCATGAAACAACTATTTTGAGATTTACAAAATGAACTAGGCCCATTAAATGAAATAATTTGATTGGTTGAGATAAATTACAACGGTTTATGAATGTTAAATTATATTTTAATAATGTGTAAGGGTTTATGTGTCATGACTATGTATGGCTTTGATGTAAGAGAAATTTTAAGATTGTGCCCATGGGGTTTTGAGCCATTTTTGGCACGTGTAATGAGGTTTTTAGCTAGGCCGACCTACTTGGGTCATATGTGACTATTGTAATGATGTTATTTGAATATAATGAAGGTGTATGGGTCAAATTATTCATGATGGACTGACCTGCTTTGGGTTTGTGAGTTGATTTGCATATAAAAGCGAAGTTTGAGCTCATTGTTTGAGTTAGCCTTGCATGGGTGAAGAGTGTGACCCATAGGAGAGTGAATAACAGGTATGGGGGCATATTTTGAGATCTAATTAGATGTGATACAGATTGAATAATTATTGAAGACATGTTTGCAAGCATTTAGAGGCAAGACAAGTCCAAGAAGACAAAGAAAGAACAAGATTGAAGATCTAGGATTTGAGAAAAATTGTGTGATCTGAATAAGTGATCACTATCAGTTTTAGTAGAAGAATTATTAGAGATACATCATCTTCAGGTGGTTGAGTTGGTTCTTGGTCATCCTAGGGGTTGTAGCCTCCTGGTGGAGTGGGTGCTTCACCAAATTAGGGGTTGGTACTCCTTGTAGAGTTGGTGCTCTACTAAACTAGGGGTTGGTGCCTCATTGAATTAGGGGTTGGTGCTTCACTAAAATTATTTTCTTTATGTAATATAAGTAGATTTTCAGTGGTTTTTCTTCCCTATGATGGTTTCCCACTTATATATGGTGTTCTTGTGTTGTGTACTTTGTTTCATGCTCTTATGGTTGATGTTACATATCTAATGTACACATATGGTTATAGATGGTTAATGGATGAATGTTTATGATGGTAAATGAATTGAAAAAGTAATTTTAAGGATTGATTCACCACCCCCCTCTCATTCCATTGTGCTTCTAACAATTTGTATCAAATCATGTCCTTGAGAAGCAAGTTTCACCGCTTAAAGGAGATCCTTGAAGCACAATATGGATATGGAAGAAAGTCAGAAGTAGAAGAGCTCGAGAGAAAAAGTCTAGAGGTTTTTAATTCAGCTAGAGGAAGAAGATGCATACCTAAAAATATATGAAGAATTGAGGAGTAAGTCTTATGAAGAAGATGGTGGTGATCATGAAGGATATGGTCCCAAAGTGGAAGATGGTCAAGTGAATCCGTTGATCGGAATGAGGGTTTGACATATTGTAGTCCATATATGATGTATGCAATTTTTCTCCTATAAAATTAAGTGATGATAGATCTTGTGAAGAAATAAAAACAAATTCATATGTTGATTGTAAGGAAAAATGCCCTAAAGATGGAAATGAAGAATTTAACATCCCTAGAGAGGGAGAAAAATATGCCCTACAAGTTGAGAATGAAGATGCTCCAAATATTCTTGAGGCTACAAAGGAAAAGAGAGAAGAAGTTGATGAATATATAAAATCTATTGATGATGAATCATAGGTAAGACAATAAGCTCTAGACATAAAGCTAATCTATGAAGATGATCTAGGAGCTGACATTGAAGGAGTTCATATGAGTTATGGTGATCTTGACATGAGCACAAGGGATGAAGAAATCAAAGAAATCCATGACTCCTATTTAATAAGGCATGGGAAGCAAATCACTGAGGGTGAGCAAGCTAAACAAGGAAAGGAACTATCAAGTGATCCTCAAGACAACAAGTCACCATTTCATCATGAAAGGTATGTATTTGTGTTATAAGTGTTTATTATTGTTCAAGAAAAGAATCCACAGGTCAATTGATAAGTGGAAGGAGTATAAATATTAGGTCTATGTGTGTCTCTTAAGGATCTTTGTCAAGAATATCATGTTTTTTCCATAAGTATTTGAGGTCTATAAAATCAATTCAAGTTGAGAAGTCTATGTACTGAGTTCTAAAGTGCTTGGAGATTGTTACTCCTTGTGTGAGGTATGTTCAAGTGTGTGTCTTGTCATAAGTCTAATGCATTTCATGATGTCCCAGTTGAACTTTTGTAAAATGTAGTATCATCTATGAAGTCTGTATAAAGGTTTTGTGAAGCTCATTGTTCTCAGGTCTGTCAAGAATGTGTGTATAGTCATTAGTTTGTTGGGATCTTATTAGTCTCTGTGTCAAAGGTAGTATGTCATGAAAATTTATCTGAAGCTCTATATCTCTGGTTTTCATAAGAGAGATGTTATTTTTTTTACTATAAGTACTACTTCCATGGGTTGTTTTGAGTCCATGATATGATCCTCTCTGAGTTTAAGATCTGAGAGTAAGTAAGTGGTTTCATGGTTTGTGTCTACATGTTTTTACATATCTCATGGTTGCATCTTGAAATCTATGTAGCTCCTAATGTTGAGGGTAGTCAAGTGTATAAGTGTTTGAAGACAACCCTGAATACTTAGAATCTGTGTTGTAGCAAGAATCGGTTAAATGGTGTTTATGAACATGAATGCATGAAGTTCTTAGATCTCAGTAAACAAGTTGCTAGAATGTGAATTTATGTTGTTTGAAAAACAAGCTAAATAAATCAAAGTGGCACTGTGAAAGTTTGTTTCCAAGAGATCATATGTGTGCATTATGCTATGTATGTATCCATTCAAATTTGGTCTGAAGTATGATTCAAAGATGCAATGATTGTATAGAGGACTCATAGTATTATCCAATGGTTAATATTGTCCAAAGCTACTCCTTGTGCTATATGTCTATCAAGCAACAAATGTATACCTTCAAGGTTATAAAAGTATGTGTATGTGTGTGATCAAGCATTGAAGGGACTAAAGAGTGTATCAAGGTGTTGTAATTAAGGTCACCATGGTGTCTGAGTTTGTCTTGTGAAAGTGTGTTGGTTTTTCAATGGGATTAAGTGCCTCCAAGGTCAAGAAGTTGGGTTTTGTGACAAAGTGATGATGGTTTCTATGGATCTTAAGGTTTGGGATTGATATAAGAAGATGAATGATTGTTCATGGTAGCTCTTAGATCATCATCAAGAGAGGTTCATCATGCTTAAGGTATCTGTCAAACAAGGTTGAGATCTACAAGAATAAATTTTGTGGAACTTCTAAGTGGTAGAGATAGATGCTTAAAATATCTCTCTATAGGTACGAGGAACTATGATGAGGCATCTACACATAAACCTACAGGTTTGGAACTGGTCGTATGAGTCAAGAGGACCCAATAGATGGTTAAAATGTTTAGTACAGAAATATGTATGCTTGACATCAGGAGAAGCAATGAGTATATGCCAAGGTTGAATTTTGTGTTATCATTATTAATGGTTTAGGTTGAGATTATTTTGAGTTGAATGGTTGATAACCAATATGTTCTCAGATATGATAATATGAAAATCATGTTCTCAAAGGTATCTTTCAGTACTTCATGACATGATAAAATGGTTTTGATATGTCAATACCATGTTTACAATCAAGAAGTCAGTTTACAATGATTAATAAAGAAATCAGGGCAATGTATCCTATAGGGGAGTGAAGACCATATGAATCTATGAGGTTCCTTCAAGTCTTCCAAGACCTCATGTTGCAAGCTCGTGACAATATGAAGAGGAAATTGTAAAGCTATTGTTTTAAAGGTGTGTAACATGTATGGATACATGAATATATGGTTTTTTATGTTGATAAAGCAATTAGTAAGTATGAAGTGGTATAGCTCAGAATTTTGAGAGGTTTCTTGCATGATGATGTGGTACCATTGTTTCATGAAACTGATATGGGAATTTACAAGTGATTTTTAAGGTAGAATTGACAATGTGACAGTCCAAATGTAGACTCAGTTGATAAAATGCAACTTGAAGTTGATCTACAAGTCAAAACAAAGATGTAAAACTCATGAGACACAAAATTTCTTTGCTACAAATCTTTTTTACCCATACAAGGTTGAATAGCCTTCTTCAGGCTTTAAATTGAAGACCTACAGGTTGGAGTAGGTTTGAGACAATTTACCACAATTAAAAGAGGTGCTATTAAGCCTATTGCAGGATGAAGGGTGTTACTTCCTAGCTATCTGATGTAACTCATGATGAGTTAAATGCTCCTAAAACAAGACTGAGATAATATCAAACACCCTTTTGCATCATATTTTTTGTAGGAAGAGAGTTGGTTGATCATGTGTGAAATGATTACTGATGGAAATTGAAAAAAATGCAAGAAGACTACATGTGCAAGATAGAGGCATGAAGATCTCATTCCAACATTGAAGATATATATGATGCCATTAATAGTTTTGTGATGTCTCAAAAAAGATATTTTGAGATGGATAAGGTATGTATATGAGTTGAAGTTCAACATTGTTTCTCAGTATGTACTTTGTGTCATAGTGTATAAGGCTAACTTGTGGAAAACAACAAAGTGATAGTACACAATGAAAATACTCTCTTAGTTTTCTCCAAGGAGGTAATGGCTCTGGTATGGTCCAAAATATGTTTTATCTTGACTTGTAAAGTTCTAACAGTGGCATGTGAATATCATGTTAAGACTATGAAGTGTTATCAAGTCAATTCAAGGTATATGTTTCAGTGACAAAGCATAGTACAAGACATTGAATACATGAACCATGTCCAAGTTTCTTGAAGGATTGTAGCATGTCTGTGAATAGAGGATGTTCAGAGGACAAGAATGACATAGTTATGTTTGACAGGGTATAGTGTTTATCATGAAGATCTTAAAGTAAATATGATTTCTAAAGCTCAAAAGGAGACTTATTAACATCATTCTCAAAGACCTAGCTGGTAAGATATTGCTACAGGACTGGAAAAACTAGAAGGAATCAGAAATGCAAGAAACATATCTATAGGTTTGTTCAGGTGTAAAGGTGTATACCTTAAGGTTATTCATGACTATTGAGGCAAGGTGAGGAAGTCATAGTTTCTAAGTGATAAGAAGGATGAAAAAGACCTACAGGTGTGTGATATGTCCATATTGTAGTATATGAAGTGGTATTTGTCTTGAATAAGGTGATATGATGTCTATCAAAGGCTTGAGATAGTGAATCACAAATGTTACCAAGAATGGGTGCAAGAGTGGGATCCTACAATATTGCAGGTGTGTCTACAAGGTCTATAAGGAAGTTCAGAGGGGGAGTCAACTTATGACTCTTAAACAAGCAATTGAAGTCTATGAGAAGCTAAAAGGAAGAATAAACTATAGTGAGGTATGTTGTATGCTTAGGTGATTAAAGTGGCATGAAAAGATGTTGTATACACTAAAATATTGCTTCAGAGACTATGATAATGTACTTGTGTGTCTCCAAGGCTAGTAAGAAAGGTAAGAAGCTAAAATTCCATGTTTTCTGCCTAGAGAAACATTACACGTCAAAGGGGAGCTATAATGAGTGAAACCATGGTGTATGTAGATGTCTAGGGCTGATAGAAGTTTGTCACAAATACATTGAATGCACTGTTCAGGGACAAGTGGTCCTAAAGGGTGAAAGTGATGAATTTGCAAGAAAAATGATGATTTGGGCTTGAAACATGGCCTAATAAGAGAGATATTTCATGATTGAAGAACAAAATGGAGTTGTATCAACTCAGGGGGGTATTTTTCAAGTCCTTAGGATCTTTATTTGCTACTGAAGGAGTCAAAGTAGAGAGTTATCAGTCCCATGGGGGACATTTGTGGCAAGTAAGTCATGTTTTGTGCATTATTGTCATTTTGTTGTCATTTTTCATGCCTATGAGTCACCGTAGCCTTTTTCATAGATGGAAAAGGGGGAGAGAGACATTAGAAACATGGTAAGAGTCATGTTAGTGTGCTTGTCTTGTTGGTTGCCATCAATGTTTCTGAATGATGGTTGCCATCAATGAAAAAGGGGGAGATTTTTGGCCATTGTGTGATTGTGTTGTCATTGATGTCAACCCCCATTAATGGAAAAGGGTTTCATGGTGATATATGGTTCTCCCTATGATGTTATTCATGTGTCAAGCATGTTGTTCATGTGGTTTAGTGAAGTACAGTGTTGTCCTGGTGTTTGGTTTGCTAGAAAAAATCATGTTTTAAGTCATCATGAGTTAGTTGGAGTGTGTCATGATGTCATTCATAGTACATGAAGTTTGTTATAGGTCTATATGATTTTGCACAAGGTCATTATGGTCAGGTCATGTGGTTACAATGTTGAGTCAGGTCTTTCCAGTCTTGTTTCTAGCCCCGGAACATGTAAAATGGTAAGAAGGTGTGTGATTTGGGAGTAATCACTCATGATGAAGCATGGGTTCAACATGTTGACAATGTACCTGACGTGTATGGTGAGTTTTAGCTCAGTATTCAATGATTAAGTGATTTTATGAGGTATTTGGGAAGTAAATAGTTGAAAACATGCAGTTTAACATGGGTAAGTCACTGTGGATAGAGAGTTTAGGAATATTTGATCTATGTGGTGATTATGGATAGGTAGAGGATGTTGTCATGGTGTTTTGTGCCAAGTTTTAGGTCATTTTGAAGAAGGAATTGCAAGTTTTGGTAAAACTGGGTAAGAAACGGTGTGTTTTTGTGATAAACATTGACCTTCTGATGCTCGTTGTGGACTTTATGATTTTCATAGGGACTTGAGCTATTTGGAATATCATTTTAGGTTAGTTATGAAGGTTTAAAAAAAATAATAAGGTTTTTTATCATCACATTTTTATGAATGATCGTTAAGAAGATAAAGTGGTTTAAAACCCTAATGTAGACACCAAATTTGTGTCTTACGACCCCCTGTGACCCGCATCTCATCTCACAACTTAACCTCATCACCTAAACCTTACACAATTATTTATTAATTACCTTGTAATTGATAAATCCACCATCACCTTACCTGCCACCTCATTTTGCCACCTCATCATGACCTAGCCCTAACCCTAAACTAACCTAATTAAGACCTATGACTTGGTCTAGACTCACATCCATAACTAATGACCCCTTTCTCGCACCCAAAACCGACCTTCTAGTCACTTGACCGAGCCCGCAACTGATCTCTCGGGAGAAAAGCAGGGAAGGTGGGCTATTTTACTAAAAATAGCCTACTTTTTCCTTACCGATGCCGGTTCCTACTTGACCGCCGTCAGTTACGCAACCGCCATCGGTTCCCTGTAAATGGGCTCCCCAAACCAAAACAACGGATCGGAATTTCATTTTGGGATCAGTCGAAGGATTTATGGATCAACAGAGAGCATTGGGAGCGAGAAACAGAGTCCAGATCTTCACTTGACCGAGCAGAGACGAGTGGAAATACCAGAAGTGTTTACAGCAAAGGAGATCAACTTGCATCTGGGTCAAAACCAGTAAGTCACATCTTGCATGTCCTCTGTTATAACATTTCTTATGCTTCTTGAATCTCAGTCCGCCTAAATCCGTCTCTGAATCCACTACCCAATGTGCCATTGCATCTAACTGTCATTCCTTTACCCCTCATCATCTCATTTCCTAATATCATCCATAAACCAGCCTTACAAACACCATAGCTACCAAGAAGATCCTAGAACCCACCGGTATCAGTTATCAGTAAACGGCATCGGTTGTCAGTAACCGACATCGGTTCCTCTGATCAAAACCAGAAAACCAGCCTTTCCCCTACCCAGTTCAACGAAACAACTTAATTGATATCTTACAGTCTTTTGTGTTAATTCATATTAGCAAGGGAACTGACCACCTTCGAAAGGAAGTTTTATATTTCCTGGGCCCAAGGCAGTTCCCTCATTATTGTCTAATTAAAATCTTGTGGTCTTGTGTTCTTATTTGCAGGTAGTCCTTCCAAGACAAAAAGGAGTTCTTCGCAGTCAGCCTGATCTTTCTCTACGGTACGCGCACACCATCTCGACATTCTACAGGTATTCCTCCTAGCCCCTAACCTTATCTGTTTCTAAAAGGAACGAAACATTTCCGAGTGAAACATTTTGGCACACCCGGTGGGACCCATCTTGGGTTTCTGTATCTCTTGCTTATTTTCATTTTAGGAAGCATACTTGTTGTTGCTGCTTTTGTTATATATTTCGTAAAGAATTTGTCTTGCTTTCCTAGTTTCGCATTAGTGAAAGTCATCTCTCTTGCTTCATCAAACATAATTTTTGATTTGGGTTTAAAACACGTGCATTGCATTCCTGCTTGTTGTTTTTCAATTCTAGTGAACGTAGATTAAGTAACAGGTCGTACACATGGGGGTGATATCCACGGTATTGACAGGAAATTAATCTTACTTTCACTGCACAACACATACCAAATCACTTCACAATTAACACAACAGCTCAAACATCCCCCCTTTTCCGCGGTATTCCTCCGCCCGATTGAGGTAACCTTATAAGCCAAAACAACTTGACATTTCCCCTAAGTCTCTTGTTTAGGATTCCGACATCATTCTACGTCTAAAGGCATAAGCCCACGATAATTAAAATTAACCCTAGGGTTAGTCTCTGGATTTGCGTGTGCATCTTGCTTGTTTGTAGTTCTGTTTTCTTTCTCATACCCTGTCTTCTGTGATCAATAATTGGACAAGTATACTAAACGTTGTTAAAAATCAAATTAGCAGCCTTTTTATATCTTGTTAGCCCAGACTTCTTACACCGACATCGGTTACTTGACCGACGTCGGCTATAGTATAACCGACATCGGTTACTAGACCGATATCGGTTACTGTCTTTTCCAATTCCTGACAAACCAGCAACCTACCAATTTTACCGGTCTGAGTTTGTTTCTATTCCTGACAGATTGAAACCCTACTGTGAACTTCTGTCCATGGTTGTTATCACTCGAAAGCAAGCCGCCGCTATGGTTTCACATGCTTGCTCTGTTTCTTTTCCTGAATCACCCCCCTTCATATTCTGTGGGAAATCCTACGGATACCAGCGAGGTTCCTAAAATTCCTGTGGGAGATAAGGACTTTGCCAAGTTTCTGGATGCTAATTCTAGCGCTGTACAATACTATTTGTCTCATACCCCTGACCGTACGCCTGATGGTCAGCTCCTTGTTGGTATGCCTATCAGTATAGCTGCTCATTTAGCTCCCACTCCGCCTGATAATACCGCCTTGCTTCCTGCATCTCTAGCCCCGTCTCCCAATCTGACGGCTTCAGAGGTTCATACGACCCCGATTAGCTTTCCTTTTGTTAATCTTGGACCCCACATATCATTACCACCGACCGCCCCTACCTCATCTCTCTTGCAGACTGCTCCATTCATGACTTGCTCTCTGCCACCTATCCATACGAGCTTTCCTTCTCAAGCTCCGCCTACCTTTTCATTCCCATACACGTATCCAGTGACCTCAACATCCTATATGGGACATCCCTATTCGGTCGCCTCAACATATTCATCCTCCACACCTTATCAATACTTAACCCCACCAGTGTCTAGTGGTGGTCCTTGGTCCAATTTGCCTTCGTTTACCACAACCACACCATCATCTCATCCAACTACTGATCTAATTAAACAAATGATGGACAAAATGCAAACCTGGAGGCTTCTGTTTCAGGAAGTCGTAGCGCCTTGACATACGAGCAAGTTTGTCGGGAGCCCATTCACCCTTCTGTCCCCCTTCATTCATATCCTCCTCAATGGGAGTTGCCAAAATTTAATCGTTTTAATAGTAAAGAGGATCCTCAACAACACTTGCGATCATTTAGACATGCTTGTTATTTGATTGCCCATGATGATGCCTTGTTACTCCGCACCTTTCCCATGTCCTTATCAGGACCTGCCTTGGAGTGGTACAGTGCTTTAACCCAGCACTCAATCTTCTCTTTTAACCAACTAGCCCAATCTTTCTTGGATCATTTCTCCATTAACATTGCCAAGAAAGTATCTATTACCGACCTCTATGCCATCCGAGAATTTGAAGACGAATCTATCGCAGATTTCGTTGGACGATGGCGGGGCCTTATCAACCAACTTACGTATGCCTTGCCTCAAACCAAACTTATCGAACTATTTACACGGGCCTGCGCTAAGCACATCTCCTCTACCCTCCAAATTCAAACTTTCCGTACATTCGACGAGGCCTTTACTATGGCTCGAAAATTAGAAATTCGAGCCTTAGAGGAAGAGAAATTGCGGTTGCGCAACAAAAACTCCACTTTCCGAACTACAGATTCCACCAATAAACCAAATACCACTACTCCTCACGCGGTCCACTTCTTCTAAATCAAAAGGAGCTGTCCACGCGGGGACGGTCAAATCCAAACCCGTTCCAATACCCGCCAAAACCATTATAAGTATAAAGCGGAACCATCACTACAATTCCTTGGGGGGCGGAGAGGGGGAGACCATATGGTGCGATATTGGAAAACCTGCGTTCAAAGGAAGGAGCCACACATTACCCCTGTGTTTAAACCTCCATTACGGGGCGGTTTGATTCCACTGCGCCATACCTTCCTGGTAAAAAGAAAAAGACTTCTGTAACTTCCCGCGTGAAGGACAACAGTCATTGAAAACTGCAAGATTGTTGAAAACACATAGTGCAGGGGAAATGGTTGACGCAGGGGACAGCGGGAATATAGCTCTCGATAATCATAAGCCCATGATAACCGAAATTTGAAA
>CM034151.1:226030347-226056376 GCA_019776745.2 Taxus chinensis | reverse complement strand
TCTTAAGCATCAAGGGTTTATCTCATTCATCACCCAACATCATGTTTCTAATTGTCCTCTTCAAAGGTTACATCCACATGGGCTCCTAAGGCTACTCTTTCTTCACTTAGTCACAATCCACCTAAACAATCACCTATAGTATCCCCAAGTCAACAAAGTCAACCATCTATCGAAATTAGTTCACCCCCTACTCAGCCATGCCATACGGCTACTAGTGAGCCTCCCTCTAATATTTTGATCAGGGGATCATTTTTATATCAAAAGTTCCCTAAACATCCCTAAATTGTGTCAATGCATAATATTTTTTTAAGAGCTTTCCGTCGACTATAAAAAGGTGACAAACGGACATTAGGAGCTCTAGTTATGTCCGGTCAAAGTTCAGTCAATGAGAAAGTCAACAAGTCAATATTGGACCAATGGCACTGCGACACGTGGCGAAAAGGCAAAGGGATTTGTTTGTTGTTTTTTGACCTTCGGTCTTCAACATGTGTAAAAGTTGGTGGTCGCAACAAGAGGCTCAACTTTTTTAATGGAGGGGAGCTCTGCTGCTGTGTGGACTAGTTTATCGCCGACGTGGTGGATCCACAAGCCACCACGTGGCTTGCCACCACTTAGCCATATTTTATTTTGAATATTATAGTATTATATGGTCAAATTTTATATTATTCACCATGTTACTATGTTATTTCAATTTGTAATATTGAGAATTGACCAAGTTTATTATAATCGGTATTATTTCCACTAGCTTGGCGAGTTACCTGTTCATATTGATTTGATCACATATTAATTCGCTACATGGCTCGGTTGGAGATACCACATGACTCAGCCAATATAGGGAGGATGATAATGCATAGTCTATGACTTGGCCTATAACACAGTGGCAGATCCAACCGACCCCACAAACTCATGCAGAGCTCGCCACATGAAGTGGCCAACACAATCCTCCAACGAACCAACGGAACCCACATGACTGGGCGGGAGAACAATGCCCAAAATAAGCATGAAGGGATAAGATGTGACTGAGGCCATGTCCATCTTGGGTTGGTGAACCCAATAAAAACCCGACCCCCTTCCATAGCGTGGTCAATGTGATATTTTACACACCGAACCATTACAACCAAAAAAGGAGAAGGAGGTTTTAACGAGCTCGGCGGGATAATGGTCGACCCAACCAACTCAGCCAGTGAGTTGGTTAGGGGGGTGAGTTGGATGATAAGATCTCAAACTAAATTTTAGGGGCTTATTTGTACTATAAAAGCCGACCCCTCTCCATTATAAAAACACATAACTTAGAAGCTCATTCCTAGAGCTCGAAACGCAGAGATTGGGCCAAGAGGAGAGTTAGATGCTATATCGACGACATAGTTGTGTGAATTCCTAATTTATTCAGGCATTAATATTTTAATTATTATTGACCTATTATTTTTAGGCAATAGTAAATTAAAATTATTGTGACTAGGAGTTTTTTAATACTACCTAGCCGGCCCATAGCGCCACACCAAATTATTGTGAAGCCTGGAATATCAACCGGAGTGTCATAGGGCATTACGAAATGTCTAGAAGGCCGATCGAGAACCGAAGGATTCTGAATAGTGGAGTTTGTGCCATAGAGCTTGCCAAATACACCAGGAAAGGGGAAGTCGAGTGTTATTTTTCACCCTTGTCATCTAAAGGTCTGGTTATTCTTCTAAGCAAGTTCTTAATAGTTTTCATCAGGTTTTTCTTGTGAAAGTACTATTATAACTTACAAGTTTTGACTAGTGGAACGGTTCGATAAGAACCCGGAGACATAGGAAATTTCTGAACTCCGTAATCAATCATTGTGCAATTTGTCATTATATGCTTGCATTAATTTGAAATTGATTACTTAGGAGGAGCAAATTATCAGTAAATAAAATAAGCCTATAGAGGTCCGAGATTAGGTGAATAAAAACTTGGTAATTTTTGGATCATCTTTCTATAGAATTTCTAGATGATTCTCTTATTCATTGCATGCGCGATATTGATAACCCTTCACATGTGCCTAGTGATCCTTCTCCTAGTCATATAAACACTTCTCATATTTCTAATGTTGCTTCCTCTCCACCTAATGAGAAGAAGGATATCATCACTCAAGCAACTTCTAAGCAACCACCTATTAACGTTTATTCACTAACTCCTCCTACTAAGTTGTCTATTGAATTACAAATTCAACCTAAGCAACTTCCTTTAAAACTCAGTGCAACATAGCCTCCTCTCAAATATAAGCTTGAACCATTAAATTTTGTCCCTACATCTACTCCTTCTCCTAGTGTTTATGATAAATCATCACTCTCACTACCACCAAAGAGTTATAATATAAACCTTGTCCAATAAGGTCCTACCACATGCAAACTTGGTCTCTGGTAGGTGACTCTTGTCACTCTACCCTCCTGATGACACACTCAAATTATTATGGTTCTTATATGACCGTTGAGGGGTATCTTACACTAAATAACCTTGTTTCATCTTGCACTAACATCTTTATCTATTACATAATCACGCGTGCATACATCTATAATAATCTATCGCTTGTTATGCATACCATATAATCTCCCATCATGGAATCAATCTTACAAAATTTATAGTACTTCACCACATTCATAAATCATTTATCAAATAGTACATGCATTATCGTACACTTGGTGGTATAACATCCCACGTCCTCCCTTAATCTTAGCACCTACGCATATCTCACTTTTGCATAGTATTTGCATACGCTTTACACACTTTAGTGTCATTATTACCCTATGATGCACTCTTGTGCTTTGGTTCACACTTACCTGATGAGGGATTACTATTACACTAAATCCCACACACTACACCATATGCATTCTACATTACATTTCATCACACATTGTGCATCAAACACCATACATCCTACAATTAGTCTTCAACATTTTGACATTTGTACAACACGCATCCTCCTAGCCTTTGTCTTATGTATACCATACTATCAATGCATTACTATCATACATTATTCATTTTACACTTTACATAAACCATTAGGTTATCTACTTATAACCTATACCTAGTCACATCATACATTGTGCATTTATACATCACATTTATTCTACATACTATGCTAGGTTACATTACATACGGGTCTAGCTTTACACTTTCAACCCTACACTCTACATTATCACACATTACATTGGATATTATACATTACATATTACCTTTTACACACCGCACATTTACAAACAATACTCACCACATGGTCATTTCATCATTACACATACTACATTATTTTCTACGCACTGTGCTACCCACCTTATGATGCACTTTAGTTCCTCGGTCCATACTCGACTACCGAGGGTTTACCAATCAAATGGACCTTACCTTTAACATGTAACATTACATCATATGACATTTCATCATGTGACATTCCTAGGCTAGTGACATACACTTTAGGCTAAATCATCACTCTACTTCCTTTCTATCTAGTAGCTTTAGGGTATATGCTTTAGTGGTATACACTTTAGGCTAAATCACTAACCCCATTATATCATCTTGTAGTGGTATACACCTTAGGTTAAATCACCACTCTTTACCATTCATCATGTAGTGATAAACACTTAGTGCTAAATCATCACTCACCTATTCATCATATAGTGATATACGCTTAGGGCTAAATCATCACTCATTCTTACCATTCATATTCTAGTGATATACTCTGAATGTTATGTCATCACTTTTTCATTCATTATATACTGATATATGCTTAGGATAAATCATCGCTAATCCCTTCATCAAGTTGTGATATACACTTTGGCTATAGGGTTCACGTGCATCCTTTCTACATGTTGCATTTCATCACTACACATACACATTCACCATAGCACGCTAGATATAACAAACACTACTCGGCCATTTCCCGATGACACGCTCTCATTTATGGTTCATTCTTGACTGCTGAGTGGGAAAAAATGAACCTCATTACATACACTTTCATTAACACAAGGGGCACATGGCTCCTATCATTTTATCTTGCATTTCATTCGATCCATACACACCATATTGCATTGTCTTGGTGCATTTACTCGTGTTTACTAGTGTTTTGCATGATCACTTTACTACACATGTTGGATTTCTTTCTTCTATGTAATTATCTATATCATACACACATGTGCATTCATACCTTTGTTTAGTGTGATCGCAGATACAAGACTCTACACATGACATGGATGCTCGCCTTCTACCCTTCCTATATTGGTCATTAGGGGCATCCACATTCATCTCATTTAGGTGTTATTGTTTCATTTTGTACTTAACATCTTACATTACTTGCTCATACACACTTTTGACATATTTCTTATTTCTCTAACATGTTAATGGGTGTTCCATGTGCAACACTTGTTTTGCAGGATTACATGTTTCCATGACTACTTGTTTGTTTGTTTCTACTTGTTTGCTATTGTTTGCCATTGTATGCGGGATTTGCCCTATGTTTGTGTGCACAATTACTTTTTGTTTGTGGCCATGATGGCCTTGCATGTCTTGTGACATCATGAGTGATGTCCCATGTTTACAACCCACTTTGTGTGGCTTACTTGCTTTCTTATGTGTTTACATTTACTACATTGTCTACATAGCTTACACATGTTTTCTACATGCATGCATTGTTTGCTTTACACTTTTCTTTGGCTATCCTTCTTGCTTATGCGTGCCTTGGTTTCTACCAAGCAATTTTCCAGGGTACACAGTTCAGAGTGTGGTTGGTCCTCTTTTGGGGTCGCATTCTCCTATCAATGACATTGCATGTGCCCCCAAAGAGGGGGGCATCATTTGGGGTTTACATACTAACATAACACATTTACACTAGTTCAGTACAATACACTTTTCACCTTCAACATTGTGGGTTTACATACAATGAGTGGGTTTATACGAGTCTACAAACCTCATACACAATGGATTTTACAAGACATGGTGTCTTTAACATTTATGGGAAGCAATTACATGTCTGGAGGTTACAGTAGGTGTGCCTCTCTACACTACTTCGGCCAGTGGCATCGGATTGCCCAAAAAACTAGGACGTTACAAAGATCTCTTCACACACATTTCAATAGAAGTGGTTAGAGCTTGGAGGACACAAAGCATTTCCTCCCTACACTTCTTCATCCAGGGTGGTGTGAGATCACCCAAAAAAACTCGTAGCAATACAGGATATCCTTCTACACCTTTCTCTCGACATGGATCAGGTGCACATGTTCCATTTACATTTTCATTTAGCATATTTTAATTTTTGTATTTTACACATTTCTATGTGAATGCGTATTTTACATAGCATTTTTACATACATACATATTTGACTACTTGATCATTTTCTCCTTGCAAGTCCAGTCGTATGAGAAACAAACAGTCATATTGGGGAAAACAACAACAACAACAATGTTAACAACAACATTTTGCGACAACACATGCTTTACTAACCATGCAGGTACACTAAATACCGCAACAACTACACATGCGTTCTGCCCTAGGTTCATTCTCATCACTTTTTCTATGCACATTTTCATCTTTAGATTCCACACTCTTCCATCTTCTTCTTTTTCATTCCACGCTTGAGTCTAGTCCTTTGGCGCGTTTCTACTACACTCTCCATGGATATCAGGTACACACTTTTATCTACTTTATGTTACCGAGCTTTCAGCTCACCAACATAAAGTGGGGGCAAAATGTAGTCACAAAATCATGCACTTTAGACATTATTTAGCCCAGTCTCATACTACTATTTAGAAGGTTCTTGAGTGAAGAAAGTACTAATTAATCCCATATTTTGGCCATCTTATTTTACTTTTATTTCATCATTCCCGCACATTTTTATATGCATGCCTAGTCTATTTCGGTAATTTCTCCATCATTTTAGCCTAAACCAAGGGGCACCTAGGTCTAAACCCCCAGGCTTATACTAGGGGTGCCCTGGTCCCACTTGGGGTGCCCCTAATCCTTTTCCTATTTTCCCACCACTTTTTGGGCTCTTTCTAACCTGTTTTTCATCCTTATCTTCTTCTTAGTCGGCCATGTCAGGGTTAATTACAAGATTAGATCAAGAGAACCCTATAAATATAAAGTTATGAGACCATAATGAGGGTCCTAGCATCATCTACTATTATCACTCCATCTAGAGTTGCATCCATCTGCATTGCATTTGCATCCACATAGTTCCATGCATCAAGGCTAGGAGATCTTGCATCAACACACACTTCATAGGGGAGGGATTCTATTCTATTCCATGCACACATGCTATTACATTTTCTACATTTAGTTATCGCTCACTATTTCACAAAGTGTGACTGGCACAAGAACACCTAGGGTACATGATATGCACACACACACACACACACACTAGAACTACATTTGGGTCTGAAATGTAGTGCAACGCTCAGAGTAGTAAGCCCATTGTTGTGGCAGTTGAGGTCAGTCTTACCCATTCATTTGCATCTTTTATTTTTTAGGGATTTGATACTTCTTTTGTCTTTTGCAGGTCTTCAGCATCATCTTACTTCATTTGGTACATTCGACGCACAGTTTAGCAAATCAAGCTGCAACTAGGCAATGGTTACAAGTATCTTCTGACCCTAAAAGAATCAAGATTCTGAGATTTTTTAGAGACCAGGGCACCTATTCTACCATACTAGAGAGCACCTGGGGTACCTCAGTACCCTCCTGAACACTCCATTCTAGTCAGATCTTCCAGATCCACCCTTTTCGGGACCTCTGTGTAGTCGTTCCTTCTTCTAGAATTTCCTGTCAGACCGGTGACACTCTGCGACAACCATCTACAATCAGTCGAGTTCTTTCCTCACTTTATTCTTGCACATTAGGGTTTCATTTCCATTATTTTTAATTATTTAGTCATTTTATATTGCTTTGGAGTATTTATTTACAACGTTTATGTCCTCCTAGATTAGATTAACTATATTAGCATACACCTAGTTTATTCTAATTTTAGTTAATCAACGAACAAGTAGCTAGATGTATAATGTAGTAAATGTGTGGATGGAATAGAATGAACTTCTCTCCTATAAAGTGTGATGTTGAAAACAAGCCCTTGGGTACCTTGTGATGGAGCTATATAGATGCAATGGAGCTCTTAGATGCCTTGATGGATGCAACCTTAGGTTGTGATAGATAGTGCTTAGTGTTTGGTCCCTTATTATGATCACATAACTTTATATTTATATGATTCCTTCACTTGAATTTCATAATTAAACCTGAAAAGGCTGACTACCAAAAATATAAGATGCTCAAATGGATAGAAAGGACCCAAAAAGTGAGAGTAAAGTACAATGGGGACAAGAGCACCCAGAGCAGACGAGGGCACCTGACGTTTGCGTCTTGGCTAGGTGTTAGTGTCCAAGATGACAAATGACAAAGAGTTAAGAGGCTAATTGAACAAGTAAGAGGGTAAGACCAAAAGAAACATCAAAAAGTAAAGAAAGGTGGCCAAAGACATGGGTTAATTACTACTTTTCTTACTTAGGAATCATATGAATAATAGTATGTAATTAGGACTAGATAATTACCCAAAGTGTGTGATTGTGTGTTTACATTTTCCCGCACTTTATATTGGTGAGCGAAAAGCTTGGTAACATAAATTAGATAGAGATTTGTACCTGATAACCATGTAGATCAATGATGAAAAGTGTGTCGAGGGAATAGACAAAGTGTGGAATGATAAAAATGTGAAGCATGGATGCTAAGGAGGAGAAATTGTAAAAAGTGATGATGAAAATGAACCTAGGGTGGAAACACATGTGTAGATGGCGTGATATACATGTTATTGATGTCAATGTGTGTGATGTTGTTATTATTGGTGTTGACTACCGCTTCCCATACAGGCAGACCTGTAAAAGAGAAGATAACAAGTAGTCAAATATGTATGTATATGATGAAAATATGTAAAAAGAAATGTGTAGTGAACATATGTAAAAAATTTGAAAGTGTGAAAAAAGGAAATTTCACACCTAATCTGTGATGAGGAAAGAGTGTAGAAAAGGATCCTATAGATGATGTCGACATGTCATTTTTTTGGGAAATCTCACACCAGTGTAAAGGAAGAATTGTAGGGAGAACTGTCCGGTGTCATCCACCAACCTTTAACTATTTTCTAATGTGTAGAACACCACTATAGATGGTGTGTATAAACGCATGTGCTAAGGGTTGTCTACCCTCTAAAATCCCTTGTGTATGGAGTTCAGTAGACTATGCTTAACTACTAATCGATGTGTAATTTCCCCTGGTCTTAGGTAATCCAAGAAAGGTTGTTGTATTGCCCCATTGGGTTCAAGTATCCAGGAAAGGTTGTTGTGCTAAGGACCCAAGTCTGATTCTGATCCCTATCTGAAACTAAAAATTATGTTGTATCAGTATCGTGTTATGTGTAATGTTGTATGGGGTGACCGATTCACCCAAATGATGCCCCCCTCATTTGGGGTGCATACGATGTCACTGAAGGAGTATGCGGTGCAAAAGAGGATCAACCATTGTGATAATATTGTGCCCTGTAGGGGGAAGGTAATGTTCTTGGTAGAAACCGAGGCACACATAAACAAATGGCTAGGAAAATAAGTGTTAGTAAAAGAAAAGACAAACACTCATGTAAAATATGAAATGTAAGCTACGCAGATAATGTATAAGATAAGACGCAAGTAGAAGACACTGTAGACCATGAAAAGCAGGTTATAAACATGGGACACCACTCATGATGTCGTAAGAAAAACAAGGTCATAGTGGCTACAAGCAATCAAAGAGAAAGTAAGACATAGGGTAAAGCCCGCAAATAATGATAAGTAAAAGCAAACAATGTATCTAACAATCATGGAAGAAAGTAGTCTTGCAAAAAAAATGTTGTATGTACGAAAGTGGATTCCCCCAAGAGCCACAATGGGATTGGTAATATGTACTGCACCAAGCATCCATTTTGCATGGATTGGATCTGTAAATTTTTTGATCACAACTACAAAAGGCAAGTGAACGTGCATGTGTGTATGATAAAGATAATTACATATAAGATATCTATTTAGCATATGTAATAAAATGAAAATATAAAAGCATAGATACGCAAGAGTAAATGCAACGAAGATATGTAGTATGTTGTGGATGATATGGAATGAGATGCAATATGAATGATGGGGACAACATGCCCTCTGAGTAGATGTGTATGTATGCAATGGGATTTGTTTGTTTATGCCCCCTCAGCAGTCAAGAATGAACGGTAAACGAGAGTGCGTCATCGGGAAATGGTCTGAGCGATGTGTTGTATGTAGAAAGAGCTGATGATATTAAATGTGACATAGGGATGATGTTATGGAATGTGTGATGATTTAGCTTAAAGTGTATATCACTAGATGGATGAATAAGATGCTAGCAAGTGTAGTGATGTAACACCATGCGTATATCACGAAATGGATGAATACGATGATGGTAGAGAATGTGATGATGTAGCACAAAGCGTATATCACGAGATGTATGAATATGGTGATGGTAGAAAATGTGATGATGTAGCACAAAGTACATATCACGAGATGTATGGATAAGATGCTAGAAAGTGTGATGATTTAGCACAAAGAGTATATCACGAAATATATAAATGATAGAAAATGTGATGATGTAGCACAAAGCGTATATCAAAAAATATAGGGATGGATAAGATACTGGAGAATGTGATGAAGTAGCATAAAGTGTATATCACAAAATGTATGGATGAGATGATAACTAGTGTGATGATTTAGCACAAAGCGTATATCATGAAATGTATGAATAAAATGATGGCTAAAAATGTTGTAGAGTATGCTAAAAATATTGATTGATTGATTGTGAAGGTTAAAGTGTAGAATAATGTAAGTGTGATGAGGTGAGGTTAAATTTTGTTTTAGACCCTCAACAGTCGAGTATGAACCATTAGACTAGAGTGCATCATCGGGTAGTGAGTGTAGCGCGTATAGGTAGATGAGTAAGATGCGTAATATGTGTAGTAGATGTGGTGATTAGAATATGTCATAAGTATGTGGCATGTAAAGTGTTTAATGTGTGAAGGTAATGTGCAGTGTGTAATGCAAGATGTGTAAATTGTAAAAATGTATGATAATGTAATGTGTAGAATGTGTAGAATTTGTGCAATGTATGGGTGTACAAAGCACAAAGTGAGGATGATGCATAGTAAATGGAAGATGAGGATGATGTATATGTAAAAAAGTGCATAATGCGTGAAGATGTGTATTGTGTAGTGTCTAATATGCAGTGTGTGAGGTTTATGTGTATAATATTCCCTCAACAGTCAAGTGTGAACCATAGCACAAGAGTGCGTCATAGGATAATGATGACACGATTATGTGTCACAGTATGAGTATTATAAGTGAATGTCTAATTGTGATGTTATGAAGATGTAATATGTGTGGTGATGTTAGAGGGGGGGAGAAATAAGCGTAATGACCCCCAAGTGTGTGTAGTATGAAGAGTACAATCATGTAATGTCATGTAAGAGGTTGTCAATATCATAGTCAAAGCCAAATGGGGTAGCGTCAAAGACCTCATAAGAAATAGTGTTGGGTTGATCATGTAAAGAACATTGAGGCATAGGTTGTACATGCCCATAAAATATTCCTCGTCAGTGAAAGGAGGTAGTGGGCGTCCATGTGTATACTAACAAGTGATATTTTGTGTATAGCCAAGAAAGGAGATGTTGTAAATTAACACATGACCAAAGGGCATTGGAAATGAGATTTCAAGATGATCAAGGTCTAATGTGCTCCCTATGTAAGTGAGTCAAGACTGCCCTAATGTGAGTGGAGAAGAGCAAGGAGTGTGTGTGGGGTAGATCATGAAATGGAAAAAACGCAGACCATAATCAACAATGATAATGATGAATCCATAATATATATGAGGATCGTGAGTTGGAGGATAAAGGTCCTCACAAGTGAAACCTAGTCGAGTCAGCCAATCATGTGAACATATGGTGACATCACAAGTTGGATCAAATAGAATGTGCTCCTAATAAGAATCATTCATGAAAAGTGTGCATGTGAAAGGAGGTCATACTGATAGAGGTGGAATATGAGAAGGTGGAGGAACTAGAGTGACACCTGATGTAGGGATAGGCCCTCGATAAAGAATCATAGCAGTAGTAGAAACAAGGGGCATATATGTAGTTGGTACATAATCTAATATTCAAATTGAACCTTGAAGTGGTGGTAAGTGGTCCAGAGTGTCCAAGGGTTGTGGTTCATTAGTAGTATTAATTATTAGAGTAAGAAGTGTAGTATTTAGATCATGTTCACAATAATTGTATGGATGACGGTCATGAGAAATAGTATCCTTGATACCCTCATGTAGGAATTTAACACAATGATGTACAGTAGAGGGAACCACTTGCATGTTATGAAGCCATGACCTACTAAGAAAATAGTTGTATGAAACTTTGAAATCGATGAACAAAAAAACTATGTTAAGAGTTTTTAGTCCAATCGTAATAGGTAGAGTGATATGAACTAAACATGGACTAACAAAACCATCATATGCACAAAGAGAAAGACATGATGGACTAACATTAGCAGTGGAAAGACCAATATTTTCAAGGAATGATATGGGACAAAGATTAATTTTAGATCCACTGTCAATTAAAGTATGCTTGACACCCACGTTGTAAATGTGAATCATGATGTGAAATGTTGGGTCATTATTAAAAATAGTAAGATCAACACAAGGATTAGATGGGAACGCAATATGTTTAGAGAAAGCATCTATAAATGTTTGATAGATTGAATCTAGATGCATATTAGTAGGAATGCGAGTGGTAGCTAGGAGATTTTTGACTCTTTCTCTTAATTCAGGATTGATAAGCAATAAATCATTAATGGAGATACTCGTGATGAAAAGATGTTAGAAAGATGAGCAATGAAAGAATGAGGAACCTAGGAGTGCGATGATCAAGTTCGGGTTCACCAAAATGATTAAGCTAAAATGTAAATAAGATCCTAATTTGAATGAAAGATTGTAGTAAATAAATGAATAATGAAGTATTGAAACTGATCTAAACAATTAAACAATAAATAATGAAATCCCTAATTATAAAGAGAGAGTAGAGAGCCTTAGTTGATTCACAGAGTTCTAGAAATTGCATAGAGTAGGAACACTGGAAAATGCAAAGTACAAATTGTCGCATTGGGGCACAGGGAAATGCAGAAATGGGAGAATAGGCTAGACTAGTGCACTTAAAGAGGGACAAGGGTGCCCATGGGCGCCCTAGACCTATTTCTGGTTGCCTAGGTATTCAAAAATGCTCAAAAAACCTCCTCTGAGGTGTCACAATTTGTTCACTTTTAGTCACCTTTGGTTGCTCCGAGGTCGTACCAAGATCGTTGAGGTCGCTAGAAACCTGCAATAAAGAACAAACTTGTAAAACCATCACATAGACATCAAATTCTAAAAAAAAAGATGTAAAATGAGGGGTTGGACTATCCTCAGCTATGAGAATGATAGACTTACCACTGAGCCCTGTACTACATCTCAGATCCAGTGTAGTTCTGTGTGCGTGTGTGTAAAATTGTGCCCCAAGTTGCTCTTGTGTGTTTCACACTTGGAATAGTGAGCAAGTAGCTCGATGTAGAATAAAACAAATGTGTGCATGGAATAGAATGAACTTCCCTCCTATGAAGTGTGATGCAGAAAACTATCCCTTATGTCCCTTGTGATGGAGCTAGATGGATGCAATGGAGCTCTTAGATGCCTTAATGGATGCAACCTTAGGTGGTTGTTTCACCGCAAAGTAGAGATAAAATAGATAAGAGGTAAAGGCAGGGAGGAATACTTGTAGATAGTCAAAGAAAGTTCCGCACTGTCGAATGTTGACCAAGCTAATTGTGAAGAGCTTCCTTTTGGCTAGGAGGAATGACCTGTAGAAGCAACTCAATACCACCAAATAATATCAAACAACATATGGCAGTGGACTATCTAACATATGCTAGTTCTAGGAAGCAAGGTGCTTCCTAGAATGCTGTCAATCCACTATTTTTAACAATTTAATGCAAGGAAAGATTATAAACAAATGAAACCTATTGTAGTCAATATAATTTAGGCATCTCATATAAAACAAAATAAGCAAATTTGATCTAACAGACTAGTTAATTTAGGTAATTAAATTAACTAATATGCTTTAGGCATCTCATATAAAACACAATAAGAAAATCTGATCTAATAGGTCTAGGATGAGGTGAAGAGATGAGGTGGCTAGGTGAGGTGGAAATTAATTTAATTTACGTAATTAAATTAATAATAATGTGAGGAGGGGTCATGGTTAGATGTATGTTAATCGAAGGGGACTTGACAGGGTGTGACCTAATTTAGGTGTCTACATTTGCCCCCTTTTGTCGTGTATCTTGTATTGATAAGTGACGATGAAAAAAATAGGAGGTGGTTTCCCCAGGTATAGGTGAAGATTAGGTTGTCCCAAGTATCGGTGGAGGTGATCCCCCTCAAACAAGGAACTGATGAAGTAGCAGGCGAAATCGGTGATAGGTTTGATAAAGTGGTAGGTGATGAAAAAGGTGGTAAGGTGTGGGTGTAGGTAATGGTGATATCAGTGTGGGTAATATGTGGGGGCAGTCAAATACATGCACAAGTGTAGAATGTGATAAGGTACCAGGTTGAAGAGCTCACAAACTCTACATCGTCAAAGCTTGATAGTTTATCCAAACAAGGTTAATATAGTCTAAGTATCCAAGGTATAGGATACAGTCTTGGAAACATAACAAGGCTAGGTGTAGGAATGGGCATTAGGTGTGTTCCAAATCACCAAAAGGTTTGGTCTGGTCAAGATAAACATCGTGACATATGGCAAGGCAAGGTCGACAGGCTAAACAACACGAGTAACGCCATCACAAGGTACAACGTGTAAGTTAAATCGAGTGTCAAATGTTCGGGTTCAGGTTGGGTTTATAGGTAAGGTCATAGGTAATACTAAGGTGTAGTCAAAAATATGCCCTGAGATACACTAAGGTCGGGGGTTGAGTGATAAGGCTATTTGGTGAACCTGTAGGGATGGGGTAAGTTTGAGGTAGTGATAAAAGGGCATCCAACATAAATTTTTTGGGCAAATTGGGTATACTTGGTTTAGATAGGGTGACCAATACTAGTTAAAGAGGAACTAATGCCAGTAGTGGGAACTGATGTTGGTCACCTAGAGCACAACCAGATCGACATTGGTCATGCCAAATTTGGGTTAAAACAGAAAATCTGTGTGAAATTGATTTATTTGTGCATTTCCTAATTTAGAAAATGACTGTCGAAAAATTTTTGATGATAAAAATGACAAGGAGGGTCAAGAGGTTGAGTTGGCAAGATATTTTTTGGTGGAAGGAGTGTAGTTTATAGGCCCATGAGATCTACTCAAGTGATTCAATTGGTTGAGAGTTGAGAGAGTGATTTAGACATGGCAGAGCCAGGAGAGGGCACCGGAGGACCTCCAGTACAAAGACCTAACATCCCACCATGGAGTCGAAGCCGAGTAGAGGTAGGAGTTGAGCTCCATTAGTGATTTTGGTTAAAACTAAGGTAGAAAAAGGAATAATTTGGATTTTGAAGTGGAATTGAGATTTTGTTTAAAATTGGGTGAAATGGGGTATGTGGAGGGTAAAATTTAGTCTAATTAGGTGGTAAATGAATGTAGATGGAATTTTGGGTGGTTTAGGTAAGTAGTTTAGGGTTTTAATCAATTTTTATAATTTGGGGATGCAAGGGTTCGGCCCTAGGGCCGAACCAGTGACCGACACTGGTTAGGTATCAGTCGACGTCAGTAGGCTAGCAAGCATCGGTGGGGTTAACAGGGGACTGTTATCGGTCAGGGTGACCAATGTTGGTCACTGTTAAAAGTGACCAAGTTTAAGAAAAAGGAAATTAGGAAAGTGAAAAAGTAAGGGAGGGGCCGGCTAGGTTCAATATAGGTAGGAATGAATGGGTTAAGATTAATTGAAGTAGGAATGGGTGAGTGAGTGTTAAGTTAGATAGGAATGGATGGGTTAGGGTTAAGTTAGGGAGGAATGGGTGGATTAGGGGGGAAGGAATGAAAGAGAGAAATTGTAGATGATTAGGCTAGATAGGATGTACATCAGGAAAACAGGTTGGGTAAAGGTGGGTAGGCTGGGAAAGGCGTAGGTAGTTAATGGGTTGGGTATGGTAAAATAAATGATTGAAAGGACCAATTGATTAACAAGTTTAAATGGTGATGATGCAGGCACATCAGCAATTGATGATGAGAGATGGGTTATCACCCGTTCTGGTACACTGGTATAGATGCGACCTAGTGTTATAGAGGATGAGTGGGTGTATATGAGGGATATTAGGCTCGACGTTGTTAGATGGTATAGGAGGATAGTTCGAGATCACAACATGATGGTCGCTCTCATCGACAAATGGGATCCAACAACCAACACATTCCACTTACCAATAGGAGAGATGACAATCACTCTAGAGGAAGTCTGCATGATATTGAGTATACCTACTGTATTAGATTTCTTTAGATGATACATTTGATCTGATGGTTACAGTGTTTGGTGAGGCCATGGGATATTTGTCTTATCATAGTGTTAGCATTAGTTATGGAGATATGTATGTCACACACCCACAAGAGATGAGATTAGCGGTATTGGTGATGGTGAGGGTTGGTTGTTTTACACTTTCCAAATCAAAGGGTGGGAGATTCGCATGGGCATTGATGGGGGTTTTTAAGGACATGATTGAGGAGAGAGTTTGTTTTGCATGGGCACCAACATTCTTAGTACAACTTTATAGGAATTTGTGGGCCTATAGGAGGATTCGGCAGTTTAGTGTGTGTTGCACCTATCTTCTCCATTGTTGGGCCTATAAACACATAGTGTATCTGTGTCCTTTCAGACTTCCATGACATGATTGGTTTAGAGGTGTCTACAAAGCAAGGTTCAGGAGGTGGGTACTATAAGCTAGGAAAAATACACTACTAACAAGGAAGTAAAATACCAATAATCATACCTCCTCCTTCGTGTTTCGTAGAAAACTTTGGAATGGGCTAGGAATCTTGGATTGAGCCCTGATTTTGTGATATGTAGGTGTTTTTCTTCAAGACGGAGCAAGGCCTTCCTACAACAACGATCCTCTTACTTTGCACTAGATGGAAAATATGATTTTGAGGCTATTTGGGCATTAGGACGAGGCAAAATGATGTTCTTTGCTCAAAGGATGCAAGAACTTAGATATGGCATTCAAGCTTATTCTCCGGTGGTGTTTAGAGGGGAGGGGTAAGGTTGTATTTATAGCCCGAGGGAGTGATTAACTTAGATTAATTTAAGTAATCATGATTTGAAAATGTGGGCAAGATTAAGTGAGTGGTTTGAAAATGTGGGCAAGATTAGGTGAGTGGTTTGAAAATGTGGGCAAGATTAGATGAGTCGGGGCCACGAAGAATGGGTGAGGATTTGAATTATATTTTTAATTCATAAGTGGAGGATTTTAGGTGAGTGGGGACCAGGAAGGGTGGGTGAGAATTTGAATTTGAATTTTTAATTCAATAGTAGAAAAACATGGAGAATAATGACATATGGTGAGGATTAAGTTTTTTTTGGATTTTGAAATGGATAATTAATCAAATTATATTCGATTAATTCAAAGTGTATTTTTGTGGGAAATGAGGAAGGGGAATTAATTGATTTAGGATAGATGTGAAATTAGGGTGTCTACATTTTCCCCTCTTTAGAAGGGTACTATGAAAGCAGTGTCCTTTCAAAGAAAGTAGACGGTATGGGGGAAGAATTCAATCTACTTTTTAAAAGGTAGAGCGAATGTTTGTTGGGGAGAATAGAAAGTGGCGAGTGACGGATGTCATGGTATCCTCTAAGACAAAAATGTCATGAGAAGATGTGATTATGGATAGATGTGGTGATGCCCCCTCGAGAGGACTGACAAGAATGGAATATACGACAAAACTCTTGAAATTAAGGGAAATGGATTTAGTGGAGAAGAGGACGATAATGGAGTGGAAGAGACTAGAATGACTGCACGACGCAAATGGAGGAAGGATTCAATCGACCTTGAATACTAGGTGTGAGGGTGTGTGGGAAAGAGAAAAGGGAATGGATAGGATTGGGGGTTGATTACGAGAAGAGTAAGGGAGATAAGGGAGGGGGAAAAAGGAATGAAAGAGGTAGAAATAAGAGAGAGGGATGATAGGGGAAGAAGGGAATGATGAAGGACAAACAAGGCAAAAATAGGAAAATGATAGAGTAGAGGGTGAAGGGATGAAATAGAGAGATGTGCAAAATGAAGGAATCAACAGAGATAGTAAAGAGGGATGCGTGGAAGTG
This sequence comes from Taxus chinensis, assembly GCA_019776745.2. Lineage (NCBI taxonomy): Eukaryota > Viridiplantae > Streptophyta > Pinopsida > Cupressales > Taxaceae > Taxus > Taxus chinensis. Next base: position 226,039,025 of record CM034151.1, on the reverse strand, counting down.
AAATAAATGATAAATCTGAGAAAAGCAGGAAATGGGAAAGGATAAATAAGAAGGAGAAAATGAGGTGGGAGTAGGGAGTGAAATGGAGGAAAATGGAAAGAGGACGAAAGAAGAAGTAGAATGGAGACAAAAAAGAAACTATAAGGGGCGAGGAAAGTGTGAAAAAGAGGAGAGAAAGGAAGAGAAACAGATACAGAATGAACAAAAATGTAGGGGTGGTAGAGAAAAGGAGAAGTGGTCAGAAGAAACATGAAAATTAGGGGAGAGGAAAGGAAGATAGAACAAATACAAGGAGAAGATTGAAGGAATCGTGTCATTGCGAGGAAGACCAAGGCAAAGAATATGGAACAGACCGTATGGAGATGCATGTGGAGGGTGGTATGATAAAAAATACAGGACAACGCTGAACAACCAGGTTATCGATGGGGAAGTAAGGAGGAAACGTGATGGGAAAAGGGGAAGAAGATGATACACGGGAAGGGAAATAGGACGAGGGGTGGGAGAGAGAAGAGGATAACAAAGAAAATGATGTAGAAGGAAGGGAATACATAAAGGGGGTAATAAGTGGAAAGGGACAGTATAAGGAATGTTCAGAGAAGAAAGAAGGGAGGAATAACATCGATTGGAAAAGATGTGGAGATGCATGAAATGAGGATACTAGGATGAGGAGAAAATAGAAAAAGGATGTATGATGAAGACAATAAAGATATTGAAGAGGGCAAAGAGGAGATGGAGAGATGGGTAAAAAGTGACAAGAAAGGGTGGGAGTGAGGGAAAAGAATAGGAGAGAAAAGAGAATGGGGGATAGAAGAGGCAATGCCAATGAGGGGATGTTAGGGAAATCCCTTTTATAATGAGTGGTGGGGAAGCGTGAGAGAAAAAATGAAGAAAAGGAGAAAGCTAATGAGGATTGGAAAGGGTAACGACAACAAAGGGACGTTAAGGAAAACCCTTTTACAATGAGTGGTGGGCTTAGAGGAGGGAATGAATGAAGGGAAACTCGAGAAGGTCTAAGGGAGTGAATGAGGTCATGTGGAATGAAGATTGATGATTTTTAAGGAAAACCCGTTTACAATTATTAGCGCAGGAAGAGAAGATGATGATGAAAGAATGATATAGGAGTGTTAACAATAATGGTGAATGCGTGTGTGGGTAGAAATGTGGGGGGAATGTGAGAAGATGAAGTGGATGAGTTGGGACTAGGTGAAAATGAGGAGAGGATGTGGGTGATGAGGATGAACAAAGTGAGGATGAAGAACCAAGACATGAAAAGAATGGGAAGAAACGGTATGAAGGATGATGGATCAAGAAGGGGAAAATGAGGGGAAAGAACGTGATTGTAGGCGGAAGAGATTAGATGTATGTTGTAAGAGGATATGTGGAGAAAGGATAATAATAGGAGGAAAAATTGGGTAGTAGGAGATATCAGGTGGAAGAAGTGATCAACAAAGTGAACGAAGAATGAGGCAGGGGAGAAGTTCACGATGACAAGTTAAGTGTAGGTAGGACCCTGACATAAGATTGTCATGTGACGGAAGTGGTTATGTAAGATTGCCATGTGAGAAAAACTAGAGATGACAAGTGGTCAAGCGAGAAGTGGTGTTTGTGAGAATCGAAAGGGAGGTGAAAAGATGTGATAATGGGGAATGCCAAGAAAAAATGAAGGGTGAAGGGTGTGTAGTGATGGGGAAAGGCAAGGAGACATATCATCCTTAAGAGGGACTCTTAAGTGGGATTGCCATGCCGGGTGAGTGGTTAAGTAAGATTTCCAAGCAAAGGAGGGTGATAGTGATGGTAAAAATATGTGATGATGGGGAATGAAGAGGAAAGATGGATGGTGAGATTGTAGAGTGATGGGCGAGTGTAAGATGACATGTCATGCTTAAGAGAATCTCTTAAGTAAGATCGCCATGATGCTGGAGAGGTTTCGTAGGATCACCCAACTGAAAGGGATGATATGCAAGGAGAAAGACAAGATGATATTGGGGACATGGGTGGAATGGTGGGTTGAAGAAGATTATCACGACAAGAGGCGGGAGAAATAAGATGGGGGAAATATGATGGGATGGGGGAAGGCCATAGGGCACATCAACCTTAAGTGGAAGTCTTAAGTAAGATTGCCAAGTTGAGGAAGAAGATGGATGATGTTAGAGTTGGTGGGAATAGGGTATGAAAAAATGGATTGAAGGGGAACCCTCAAGTGAATTTTCCATACTAGGAAAGTGTGTAAGTAGGATAACCAGGCACAAGATGAATTTGGGGAAGGATGAGAAAAGAGTGAGTGAGGTATGCCTGAGTGGTATATGATATGAGATGAGGTGATAATAAGAAAAAAAGGAAACAAAGGAGTGTAACATGAATGGATGAAGGAATATATGTAGTGGAGGGTGGAGAGTGTGAGTGGAATCCTTAATTGGGATGCCCGCGTGGTGAGAGTAATCATGCAAGAATGGGAAACAGAAGAGGTGGAATGGGAATATGTGTGTGGTGGTGATTGTTTGATGAGAGGGGAGGTGGTGAAGAAACTTCTACAGTGGGAAGATCTTAGGGAGAGGGTAAACCTCCAATGAGGATTCCATATAGAAGGGGTTATTAAGTAATATTGTCAAGCGGGAAGCAAAAGGGTGAAAGGAAAGAATACAAATGGGTGAGAGGGGACAGAAATGGTGAGAAGGGTAATATGGGGATAAGTGGCGGAGGAGTAAAAATGAGGAGCGAGGATGAATGGATCAAATACATGGTGAGCATGGTGGGCGAGAAGGAGCTGCTAGATAGTGAATGCTACTTGAGAAATATCGTCAAGTAGGATTCGCAAACTGCAACGGTGATCAAGTAGGATTCCCAAGTTGGGGAATGTATTAGTATGACTGAATGGATGGGGTGCAAAGTAAGATGTTGATCATGCAGGAAGATACTCACGTGACAAAAAACATCTTAATTTTAATATAGCACATAATAGGATGCATCATGATATAAACGATCAGGATGACTAGACTGTAATATGCATGATAGCATAGACAGGGGCCATCAAATAGGTTTGATGCCTCGGTATGATATGCAAATGGAAGAGAGCATAGACAGAGGCCATCAACAAAGTATTATGCCCCGGTACGACATGCAATCAGATAACATAAGAATATTAGAGAAAACACCAAGATACATAAAATCAAGATGCCCCCTGTAATATACCAAGATACAAGAAAGTAATTAATAATTTATAACTAATAATGCAACACAAGAACCGATAAACATATCCCTAATGTGTTCCACAGTGAGGATTGATCGGATGTGCCCCTAAGCAGGGGCACAAGGACATAGTAAAATATTGGGTCATTGTCCTCAAACAAGGAAGCAATGAGAGCCAGATTTACCCCAAGCGAGGATTCACGCAAGGAAAAGTGGTTTGAATTTGGTAGTCATAAGGTGATTAGATTATTCGTTGGGGATAATAGTTCAAAGGTTAAATTGTGTTGGTTATTTTAGAGTTGTTTTTTTTAGCGATTTTGTGGATTTTTTTTTTTTTAAATTGTTTATTATATATATATATATATATATACATATTTTCTAATGTTTTTTTGGATTTTTGATGATTTTCAAATTATTTTTATTTTTTTGATGATTTTCAAATGTGTTTAGATTTTTGACGATTTTGTGTAATGTTTTTGGATTTTTTACGAGTGTTTCTAATGTTTTTAGATTTTTGACGAGTTCTAATTTTTTTGTTGGATTTTGGACGATTGTTTCTAATGTTTTTAGATTTTTGACAATTTTCAAATATTTTTAGATTTTTGGATTTTTACACTGTTTTTAGATTTTTGAGGATTTTCAAATGTTTTTAGATTTTTAGATTTTTACATTGTTTTTAGATTTTTGATGATTTTCAAATGTTTTTAGATTTTTACATTGTGATTGGCAATTTATGGACCAGAGTGCAGACTTATTTTTGAGAGGCGATAAACATGGATATTATCCGTATGTACCGTGTTCTGTGTTGTAACTTATGCTCAGAATAACACAAATTCTCTTTCCATTGGCAGGATATGGTGGTGATGATATGATGAAAAGAATTCCAGCTCCATTCTTGACTCCACACAATTAGTAATATGTGTGGGCTCATCACCAAGAATCAAGAAGGATGTAGGAGATAGATAATGAGTATAGAGACAAATGCTAACAAAAATCCCTTTGGGAAATTGTGACTCCATTCTTCGTAATGGTACTGAACCAGTTTCAAAAATAGTTTTTATTTTATGATTCACATGCTAGACTTAGACAGTTATATGGCCTACTGATTGGTAAGATATGAGGTGAAGGGATAGTTCTCTCTTCACTTAGGCATCTAAATTACTTCTTGGGGAATGTTATAATTTGCAAGCACTGTAAGATTTTATATTTTGGAATTGACTCCCTATGACTTGCCCCATGCTACTAGTGAGAAGCAAGGGCTCATCACCAAAGGCAAAATATAGGCGAGTGAATTCCCTTTTTACCTTTTTTTTTTATTTATTTTTTGTTTTGAATATTTTGCAATGTTTTTATACTTGTATGAGAATGACCCTCTACACTTTGCCCCATGCCACTTATAAGAGGCAAGGGTTTATCACCGAAGACAAGACGTAGATGAGTAAGGGCACCTTCCTCCATTCTCAGTCTCACACTACCAGTAAGAAGTGTGGACTCAACACCAAAAACTATGTAGGACGAAAGATGTGACAATGAATTATTCATAAGTTATTGAATTGATGGATTTTTTTACAATAGTGCTTTGTATTTGGGAAGAAACGTCTGACCCCAATCTCAGCCCCACACGACTAGTAGGACGCGAATGATCAACACCGAAGACTGAGATGGACGACCAAACGAACTGGGTAACGAAGTTTAGAGCTTTGTTATGAAAGAGAGAATGTATTTGAAGGGAATATATTACCATCAGTAAGCTTCTAGGTATGACCATAGAGGAAAGTGACTGAAAATGGATGAAGTATGACGCTCACAAACTTAATAGGATTATATTAGCACTTGTCTCATGATGATAAATATGAAGATGTGATTTTGATAAAGAAAATATCTACCAATGGAAATGAATAAATTTAAATTATTCAGAAATAAGCAAGACAAAAAGAACAATGTACACGTTGTATCCTAAAATAGTGAACATCTCAAGGATAAAATTTCTTTAAATGAACTGCATTCATTGGTTCATCAAGATCTTGACCATCTTCAGTGGCCAATTTATAGGCTCCAAACCCAAAACTATCTATGATTTCGTTGGGCTCAAATTTGTCTTGTTTGTCTCATTCTTTGGGTGTGTTCTTTCGATTTTCTTTGAGAATGAAACAATTGACCTTAAATTTTCTAGGTTTGAATTTTTTATGGTAGCTATGTCGTAGCCGATTTTGATACACTTGAAGATGATCTAGGGCATTAAGTCATTTTTCATCAAGAAGCTCGAGTTCAGTAAGGCGTGACTGTTGATAATAATCTTTATTGATTACATCTTTGAAGGATATTACGAAAGATTAAAATTCAACCTTGACATGTAAAATAGCTTCCCCAACCATAAATAAAGTAGAAGGGAGTGGCTCTAATAGGTGTGTGATAAGATGTGCAGTAAGCCCAAAGCGTGGGATAGATTTGGTTAAGCCAATAGCTTCCATGTGTGTTGACAATGATGGTTTGTGTTATTTAGTTTTTTGCTTCTATTTGTCCATTAATTGATTGTTTTGAGGATAGATTCACAATTAAAGATGGAAAAGGTTGTGTAAACGATATTCCTGGGTATAAGTACGCTCGTAGAATGGGATGCACGTAGAAGTCTTGACATGTGAGACTAATTAGTGATGAGATGCCTGCAAGATCGATAGTTGAAAGCATGATGGACATGACGAGTTGCATTGTCACAAGTGTTCAAACTCGATGTGGTTGTGTTTCGACAAAAAGGCTAGAGATGTTAGGCATAAGAGCCAATATTGGAGGAATAGAATCAAACTTAATGGTACCTATTGATGGAACCTCGTTTATAGTGTCTATAGTAATATCAAGGTTTGAAAGGGAGTTTTGAAATGAGATCAAGGTCTCGTTAGATGTTGGAAGAATGTTGTCGCCCAAAACGGATTCAATATATGTTTGGGATGAAAGAGAGTCTTGAAATAAGTTCAAGTGCTCAGTAGATGTGGGAAGAATGTTGTTGTCCAAAACAAGTTCAATGTATGTTTGGGTTGAAAGAGTGTCTTGAAATAAGTTCAAGTGCTCAGTAGATGTTGGAAGAATGTTGTTGTCCAAAACAGGTTCAATGTATGTTTGGGTTGAAAGAGAGTCTCAAAATAAGTTCAAGTGCTTAGTAGATGTTGGAAGAATGTTGTTGTCCAAAACAGGTTCAATGTATGTTTGAACTAATGGAAGGAAATTTGAAGAAGATATGGATTGGTTTAGAATTAGAGAGTCTTGACTGTTGTCATCACGATCTCGTGGAATTTCAGTATATATAAGAGTTTCAACAGTAGTCATCTCTTCATGGAAAGTTTTGGTATTGGATGTGTCATTGGTTGCAAGAACATTGTCATCAAGTTCTATAGAGATGACGTCGTCGTCAATTAAGTCTTGGACGTAATTCTTAAATCACACACATTTATCTGTGTGATGACCATCAATGTGATGAAAGTCACAGTATGTGTTAGGTTTGTACCAACATGGCTTAGCTTCCCCTTTGATAAAGGGTTTTGTAATTGGATATCTTATCAGTTTAGCCTCTTTTAGTTGATGAAAAACACTAGAGAGACTTTCTCCAAGGGGGGTAAAATGACGTTGGACTTTACGTGAACTCATTTCTTCGTGAGGTTGTATGATCAACTTTTTGGGTGATCGCTCACTGATTTGGGTAGCCATATGAGAGAGTTGTGTTGTCATCTTATTAATTTGTTCTAATAGCCATTGTGTGATGTTTTTCATGAATTCATCATGTTTGAAAGAGAGGGAGAACGAAGAAAGAAAGGTGCGATGAAGAAATCAACCTATTGATTGTGATCTTTGTTTTGGCTCAATCGAGTTTTAACAAGTAAGGCTATAAGGAGAAAGCTTAAAAAAGCTACTCGAGAGAAATATGTGATATCTTAAATAAGCTATAATGAAAATGGTTTAGATTTGGCTTAAACAAGCTCTGAATTGTTGATGTGGAGAGTAACCCAAACAGATTAATCGTGATATGGTTGTGATATAACTCAAAATGAGTTATAAAAGGATTTGTGTTGGCTGTGATTTGGATAAACATGATAGTGGACAGAATAATGAGTGAACTCAAACAAGTCACCCAATATTAGTTTGATATAGTTGGAAACAAGCTATGAAGGATGTTTTGACAATTGAAGATTGAAGATATAGGGAGTGAATGCTAGTCACTCAATATTAGTTGGATATAGCTGAAGATAAGCTATGGTAGATGTATTGTTAGCTGAAGCAAGCTAATAAAATTGGTGTGATGTTTTGGTCTGTGTGGTTGGATTATTTGGATGTTTTTGTTTGGTATTGAATTGGGCGAGAACTGATTTTTTTGTGGAACACAACTAGGGTCTGAAATTTTACAATGAACACATTGATATCAGCCAAGTTTTATGATAAAATAATTCTAAACTATTTTGTTTTCAAAAAGCAAGCAATTATGTGGATTCAATTGTTTTGGCTTATGAGGTAACTTCTTCAGGAATGATCATTGTTTCATGCAATCATACAAGTATGCTATGAAATGGTGGATGTAGGCTCTTATTACTCCAAGAAGATGCGTCCTCCGATATACCCTAGTCCTGATATACCTAATTCTGTACAGGAACATAATTGGTACGGGGAACCCTTAGAGCACTGGAGGAGACTCACCAATTCTTACTTGCCTATTTCGGAGTGAATCAGCACGTCCAGAACATGTTTTGTGAAAAGGTGGGAAGGTGATGGAGGGATGAATTTGTTGGTGTCCTTATAACTCCCTAAAGATTTATAGGGATGATGCCCAACTTCGTATATAGCTATGCGTGAATCACATGCGTTGACGAACAACATTACCTGTAAGTGAAGAGTAAGGGGCGAGGTAAATACCGAATGCTATGATGAGAAAGTCTTCAAAGACGCCAATGCAGATGCAAATTTTGTTGGTGCGTGTCCACGTCAAGTTCCACATCACTAGTGTAGCTTTGTGGTGATGAATCCACCTCATCTAGTGCCAAAACCAATATGATAAAAGTATAACCGCAGGGTTTTTCCCACTTGAAATAAAATCACTACGCGAAAAACAATTGCGTACCTGAGCCTACTTTTTTTTTGTTTCAAGCAATTTTTCTTGAATGGAGTATTTTTGCGGATTTTTGTTGTTTTTTTGACAATATCCAGCAACAGTTCTACAGAAACAAATTAGTAGTAGTATCCTACAAATGAAATGTTAGAAAAGTCATCATGGTTGTTTTTGATTTTCTCCCGAGATTGCTCGAAGGCGCAGGAAAAGAGCTACAAACCAATGACCAAAAAAAATATTAATATATATGACAAAGGAATAATGATTGATATATTGGAAACAACGCGAGTAGGATCCTGCAATGTTAGAGTAGAAACTACAAAAACATGGACCGTTCTGATTAGCCAGATCGATCAAAGGCGTAAGAAAAGCGGGGGAGACGCAGATACAATTTGGAATAGAT